>JAJJMB010002292.1:3992309-4015196 GCA_023531105.1 Papaver atlanticum | reverse complement strand
ACACACACACACACACACACACACACACACACACACACACACACACATATATATATATATATATATATTTTATGAATTCAGCCAGATGAATTTCATAAATATAGTAATATACATGTAGAGAATGAGGCATAGGCACTCACTCTTTTTTAATAGCTCTATTTCCTTGCAGAATGAAGGCACATAAATATGGAGTTTTATGATTTTAGCCCTAAACTGAAAACCACCATCAACATTAAGTCCCCTGCTTAGCACGTAACAATAACCTTGTTGCGGGGTAAGCACCAGATGGTGATAGACGAAAATAAAATTCATAAGATAAAGTAGATAGATGTTACCAGGAAGATAGTAGATGGCCTTATTCATCTTAAGTTCCAGGCAGGAGAAAACTAATGAAGCATCAACCAGGAGTAGCTAAACACCGCCGCATTTTTATAAGATGGCCATATGAAGGGAACATAGGCGCAGGGATGTGAGCTTGGTCAAACACCTCCAAGTCTGTTGATATGGACACAAGAGCCTTGTAGTTGACTTACCTTGATACTCTCGGCGTAGTGATGTCAAGTAGTCTTCCAAGAGAGGGACAAGAGAAACATTTTCTGAAGAGCATGAATCAGAATAACTGTCGGGGTAGTCAGAACACTAAAGTCGTGACAAAAGAGTGTTGAGGAAGTAGTACGTCTCAAGGATAATGTGTTAAGGCGGTGAAGCTTGACAACATGGGTGGTGAGCGTTGAGGAAGTAGTGTCTCTAAACACTATGATGATGTATTGAGGTAGTGAAGCCTGACAACACAAGTGAGTGTTGAAGAGGTTGTATGTCTCAGCACTGATGAAGATGTGTTAAGGAAGTGAAGCCTGAAAACACAGGTGGGTGAGGAGGTTGTGCATCTCAACACTAGGATGAAGATGTGTTGAGGCAGTGAAGCCTGACAACACCAGATGACTGTTGAGGAGGTTGTGCATCCCAACATTAGGATGAAGATATGTTGAGGCAGTGAAGCCTAAGAACACAGGTGAGTGTTGAGGAGGTTGTGCATCTCAACACTAGGATGAAGATGTGTTGAGGCAGTGAAGAATGACAACACAAGTGAGTGTTGAGGAGTTTGTAAATCTCAACACTAGGATGAAGATGTGTTGAGGAAGTGAAGCCTGACAACATAGATGAATGTTGAGGAGGTTGTGCGTCTCAACATTAGGATGAAGATATGTTGAGGCAGTGAATCCTGACAACAAATATGAGTGTTGAGGAGGTTGTGTGTCTCAATACTAGGATGGAGATGCGTTGAGGCAGTGAAGCCTGACAACACATTTGAGTGTTGAGGAGGTTGTGCGTATCAACACTAGGATGAAGATGTGTTGAGGCAGTAAAGCCTGACAACACAGATGAGTGTTGAAGAGGTTGTGCATCTCAACACTAGGATATTTAGAATCTGAGCATTGATATACATAACAAGTTTAAAGAATTTAGCCGTGGAAGTTCCTCTACTTGAAGAAAGTTCAACATAGTTGAGTCTAAATATTAATATAAGAAACGAATCTAAGGAATTCTGTCATGGCATTATTGCATCTTAGAACAGGTTCAATAATTTTTTATACTGGTGACCATCCATCTAGGAGCTTTGTTATTCAAGAACACGGTCAAGGAAGCTGGAGTCACAAGAGTATGTTCAGAACATTCGGTATAGCCAGAGGACATCAGGGGAAAAATTGATATCATTACCACTGACATCTTGAGGACAACATCGCTCTATACTAGTGGTTAATCCATCTAGGAGTGGTCCAATCATTATAGATTCAATGTAGAAGTGGCTGACATGAATTTATTTCAATTCTCTTACGGAATGTGAAATATCAATGGTTTTATTTTAATTCTCTAACCGAATGTAAAATATGAGTACATTTCAATTCTCTCACAGAATGTAAAATATGGATGGTTTTATTTCAATTCTCTTACAAAATGAAAAGTATGAATTTATTTCAATTCTCTTACGGAATGTGAAGATTTTATTTGGTATGCTTAATAAACCTGGCTAAATTGGAGCCTAGAGTGATTAATTTGGGCCTATGACTACAAGACAAAAAAGAATATTTTGAAGTAAAATAGATAACCCCTTATCCAATTATTTTACTAAATTGCAAAACTACCCCTAATTGATTAGTGCTAATTTGGGAGATTAAATGATGTTTAATCAAGTTAACCCTGAAATCAACTACCATTGATTCATCATCAAAACTTGAAAGAATTTAATATTTTTTTTCAAAATATGATCCAGAATCGGTTGATGTTAGTGCAGTTGTAAACCGATTCTGGGTTGAGTTTTTTCGAAGGATTAAGTAAACCCAGAATCGGATTTTTTTAATACCCAAATAAATCGATTATTGGAATCGGTGTTTATATATGCCCATATAATACGATTATACCTTACTTTCATAAACAAAATATTCATTACATAGTTTAGGAAATTAGCGCATTACATAAATAAGATTCAGTATGGGTATTCTAGAATTTGACACATCAAATGTTCGTCAATGATCCTCCGAGCACGTCGGTACAATGTCGTATATTCTTTGTGGTGAATGAACTTAGTTTTCTCATTACGAATTCTCCATAGCCCATTGAAACGTTCCAGCTGAAATCAGTGAATTCTTAAATGTTAGTATGCGAACTTTTAACGATGACATAAGTATAAATATTATCGGATTACTCACTTTTTCCCTAAGAGGAGCTTGTGGATGATGTTGGTACACCATATTTATAACTTTAACATACTCTCGCATTGCACTTTTTATGTAGTTGAATCGAAATGCCAAGTCTCTCCATTTGCGGTTATTGGGATTCCCGGTACGCCCGTAAAAGAACTCTTTAACTCTCTTCCAAAACATTAGATAAATTTCATTCGGACGTTCATGGAACGTATTAACAAACGATTTAACGAGACACAAATCTTCATACGGTTCCCATTTCACGTCTACTTCCAGATCCCACTCCATTTTCTAGGCTAAGTGTGTGATGTGGGAGTGGCTCAAAGAGGTTGTCTTTATATAGATAAAGACTCAATGGCTATTTTTTTCAAATTCAATTCAAACAATCGGAGTTTAGGTATGTCCACATAGTCCAAAATCTATCCTTGCAAAATCATATAAAATTTGGCTCTCAATGATCGGATTTTAATATTGCACATGTAATCCGATTATTGGCAAAAAAAAATTACAGAAGAACTGCCACTTTTCCTGCAAGAATCGGATTACATGTGATGCCAACATAGACCGATTATAAAGGTTGTCAAAATCTGCCTCTCAATAATCGGTTTTTAATATGTCACTTGTAATCCGATTCTTGTCAAAAAAATATACAAGAACATTGTCACTTTTCCTCACAAGAATCGGATTACATGGGATGCCCACATAAACCGATTCTCAAGGTTATCAAAACTCATATTTTTTCTTTCTTTTTTTTTTGTCAGAATCGGACTTTAAAAGTATCCTTATAAACCGATTCTGAAAATTTAAAAACCATTTGAATTTTTTTTCTCCAGAATCGGTCTATGTGGTGCACCTTCAAAACCCGATTCTGAAATTGTGCCCTCTGGAGAATTGTCAGAATCGGATTTTATACAGGTAAATGTAAACCGATTGTGACAGAAAAAACTTCCAGAATCATGCATTTTTTGCACACACACATTGTAGTTGGTTCTTTGTCGCGTCTTAGACAAACACAGATAATTTTCAAAAGAAACCAGATTCATTCATTCATAAACTAGGAATATAACCAAACATAATTCGACAATAAGTTTAAGACATAAGTTTTGACACCATAATTATCCATAGTTAAAGACATAAGTTTGAAACCATTCATTCATCAACATCCCCACCACGACCACGTCCACGACCACGACCACCTTGTCCTCGTTTAGAAGGTTGGGCGCTGCTCGATGCACCTTCAGAATTCTTTTTTTGCGGCGACTCTCTTCCTCTTTTTCTTTGGCTCCTCCTCCACCGGTTCCCCAAACTTTTCACCCGCTTCCACATCTTCGAGACTGTTCAATTCATCAATAAGCTTTTCATTGGCATTAACATTTTTCCCTTCCCTGATTTCTAGCATTGCTTGGGTTATCAAGTGCCCGACCGTCTTCTCTGTTTTCATTTTAAACAACAAACATTCAACAAATAAGACTAAAATAATTAATAAAACCGTAATTTAGTAACAATACGCACCAGGCATTCGAGAGCTTTATCCGTATTTAAGTGCTCATGTAATCCGATTCTAACAAAAAAAAAGAACAAAAAAAATTGGGCATTTTTCTTACAAGAATCGGTTTACTCGATACATATGTAAACCCCGATTATGGCATTACACACCAACAATCTTTTTTTATAAGTGCTCATGTAATATGATTATGGGCTAAGAGATAAGAATTCAAAGGCTACATAATCGATGTTTGTGGACACATATGTAATCCGATTCTAACAAAAAAAGGATACAGAAAACGGTTATCCCTACAATTAAAAAATCGGGCTATGTGGGTATTAACATTGACCGATTATGGTTCAAATTTCTCGAACCATAAAACACATGCATGGCAATCGGTCTTTGTGGGCATGAACAACAACCGATTCCAAATACAATCGGTTCACAAGCACATTAACATCGTCCGATTCTGATAAACCCAGAAAAAATTGATTTCAAAATTTCTAATTTTTGAGCGATTGCATGTTACTAGAACCTAGTTTAGAGGATTGGGTTGGTCGAAAAGTACCTGATTCGACCCATTTCCTCCTCTTGTGCGATCAAAGATGGTTCAACTTCCTCAACCGTTTTTTTCGTTTTGTTTCGAATCGCTTCAACAATCCCAGGATTATTTGAACTAGGTAATTTCCTATTAGTAGGATGCTTCACTCTTGTTTGTTTCGTCATTTTATAGAAGAAGAAAACGATTAATCGTATTTGGATCATCGATAATCGACGATGTTTTGGTTTCGAAAAAATGAAAAAAGAGGGAGAAGAAGAAGAGAAGAATCGGTTTATGAGTGGATGAAAATGAAAATCTGATTTTTTTTTTAAGTTTTATTATTAAGAGTTAATGGGGGTAAATTGGTAGTATTAATATTTTTTAGAGGGTAAATTGGTAGTTTCAGCAAATTTAGACACCCCTTATCATTTCCTATGAGGTAGATGAAGTAATTTATAGGCCCAAATTAATCACACTAGGCCCCAATTTAGCCAAGTTAATACATATCAAAAATTTAGTTCAAGGATAGTTACTAAGATCTATCTCCTCTTGGAGTTTGAGTATGCAGCATCAGGTGTTAGTGATGACATGCATCAGGATGAGTTGTAACCGGTGACAACAAGGTAAGTGAAAAAGCGGGGGTATAACTACCACACCCAATAATTCGTTTGGCAATCTGTATGGACTAACTCCAATATTATTTCGAGAGCACCAGCTTATAAAGCGAGCTCAACCAAGAAAGATATCAAAGAGTTATATCTCTTTTTCTTAAATCAATCAGCAAATCAAACAGATAGAAATATATGAGCCTGATTGATATAAGAAATACTTGTACGGTACCAAAGACCAATGCCCAAGTGTCAATCAATTTATATCCAACAAACAAATATCGGATTTACCAATTGATTGAACTACGCACAACCTGTGATATTTCAATTATATAAACAAATATAATGTGGAAAAGAAATAACACAGACACCAAATTTTTTGTTAACGAGGAAGCCGCAAATGCAGAAAAACCTCGGGACCTAGTCCATATTTGAACACCACACTGTATTATGCCGCAATAGACACTAGCATACTACAAGTTAACTCCGGACTGGAATGTAGTCGACCCCTAACCAAGTCTCACACTGATTAAGGTACAGTCGCGTTCCTTACGCCTCTAGAACCACGCCGGGTTCTGCGCACTTGATTCCCTTAGCTGATCTCACCCACAACTAAGAGTTGCTATGACCCAAAGTCGAAGACTTATAAACAAATCTGTCTCCCACAGATAAGTTTATTCTGATAGATAAATCTGTCTCCCACAGAAATACCTATAAAATTTTTGTTCCGTCTTTTGATAAATCAAGGTGAACAGGAACCAATTGATAATCCGGTCTTATACTACCGAAGAGCGGACTAGAAATATCAATCACCTTACAAAAACTTAACTATATGGTAGTAGAAGAAGTTATTGTGGAACCACAAAGTCTGAGACGAAGAACTTTGTGATTACTTTTTATATCTTAACTATCGGAGATAAATCTCGAGCAAATCTTAGAGAAGATAGTACTCAATACGATAAAACAAGTAAGATCAGAATACACAACTATAGAGAAAATAGTTGGATCTGGTTTCATGAATCCCAAATGAAGTCTTCAAGTCGTTAACCTATAATGGTTTCGGAAAAACCTAGGTTAAAGGAGAATCGACTCTAGTCGCAACTAGGACACAGGAAAGTCCCGGGATTAGCTTTTCCAGTTGCTAGAGTTCCCTCTTATATAGTCTTTCAAATCAGGGTTTGCTTTCAATCAAAGCTAAGATAGCTTAGTAACAAAACATTCAATATTCACTGTTAGATGAAATCCTAATTTAAGATTCAAGCTAAGTTTGCTTAAAACCAAAGAAATATCTCTTCACCGTTAGATGGTCTTAGCTTGTTACACACACATGAAATATACCTTCATTTAGATTTCGGTAACCATACCTACACGTGTATATTGAGTTGGCTCAATAACAGTTAACCGAAGTTAGCCATATGAACACTTTTGTCTTAACCACATTCATATAACACCTCTAGATCAAATATGATGATCAATCAATCATGAAAGATAATCAAATGAATCTAATTGTGTTTCACAGAGTTGTTCAATTGTTCACTATCTCATAGAAATATATATGAACAAATTGAATCAAAATCGGATTGATTCGTAATCGTACAAAGTACTTATACAAGAATCAATTCATTAACATTAAGCCACGATTTGCAAAGATTGCATTCCTTAATTCATAAATGTATTTGTTCATGAGTATGAAAAACATACTTAACCGATTTTAGAACTTTAACAACTAAGTTTGCAAACATGTACGAAAACTATAGCTTTGGACTTTGGTCTTGTCCAACTGTTTGCAAACGGGTACGTAAACAGCCGTCCCGGACCTAACTCGGGTAGAACCGTTCGCATACTAGGTATGAAAACAAGGTTCCCGGACTTAATAGTTAAAACCATTCGCATATTAAGTATGCAAACAATGTTCCCGGACCTGAATAATACCAAAACAGTTTGCATACTAGGTACGCATACTGTGATGTATCCAAACAAAGGTTTTTGTTCTAAACTCCTATTTCAATCATTGATACATCCTTAGAACACGACAATAGCTGTCTCATACAAACTATTAGCTTCAAGTAATTTTCAAGTGATCGAATGATCAATACGAAACTTTCTAAGTCGACATCAAATGATTGTCTCACACAAATCATGTAAGATGTTTCAAGGCAATTTCCACATGATCATCTTTTGACTTTATATTTAGTTTCCAACAAATAAATTGTTTCCAACTAAACTTGTCAAGAATAATGATGAACGTAGCTAAAGCAAAAAGCTTTCAACTCGTATTTCGAGAAATAGATAAGCGAGATAAAAACAGCTCGAAATATCAAATGTGTATAATATAAAAGTCTATATAGCTATATGACTTAGTCTCATTATGAGATAGAATAGAATAAACTTCTGAGTGATAGATAAGTTTTAGTCTCCACATACATTTTATTGATGAATTTCCTCCAAGCTTTCCTCAGTAGATTTTCGTCTTCAATCGATGAACGACGTGAAGTCTAAAGCTCAACTACACATCTTATCCTAATCCGAGACATAACTATAAGTAGACTAGAAATCAAGACTTATAGTTTTGATCAACTAAACTTGACAAACAAGCTTGAGATAACAACGCTTGCGAGTTTGACCAAGCAATGCTCTAACAATCTCCCCCTTTGTCAATTTTAGTGACAAAATTATCAATACATATGGATTACAAAATAAATAAACATTGTAGCTTCTCATCCATCATGCTTGATTTCCTTGGATCTTCAACATTCCTTGAATTCTTCGCTACTCCAAGTAATCCAGTGATTCTGAACGTGTTCAACTCAACATCATTGTTTTTGAAGATCCATAGCCATAACAATAAGAAAACAGATGTTCTCAATTATTGTTATTCAATGTCAATACTTTGACAATAATACTACGGATATATGTATCACTCCCCATTAGTCAATACTTATTCTCACAATGAAAACCACTCCCCCTTACATAATCACCTGTTGATGGGAGAAAACGATTTGATGTTTTTTTAGGAAAAGTGAAGAGACGACCGTGCGGACGAAGACCCTTCGACTGAGAAAATTGTTTTAACCTTTTGAAAACAGATGCACTACACGGGAGTGCTTTGAGTTCGAGAGATCAATCTGTAAGACTCCGGCCTAAACCAAGACAATGGCCGTTCCAGAGTCAACTTGGTCACAAAAGAGGATGGGTTGGTCTGTAGGATGGAAGCCGAGAAGTGTGTGAGATCAATGTTGATCAAGGATCGTGGATATGTTATGAATTCTGCCATGAACTATTGAGTTCGAAATAAGATAAGTTCTGATTGATTGAATGTTTGCTCTGTTGAAAGTGATTGCTCAAACGATGAGAATTCTTGTGTGATGAGAATTCTTTGTTCAGACGAGCGTTCTTGTTGTTTCAATCATGGATTCAGAGACTTATTTATATTGTAATAATAATAGACACATTGATCCCAGTAAGTGTGACGGTTGCTGGAGTGAAAGAGTAGGAAAGTGGAAAATCGTGTTAAAACCAGTTACTCATTGTGAAGAGACTTGGTTGATTGTCCAACCACTACTTTGCTAACTCCTCTAACTGCTTGCACGACTTAACCACATTCTCATCGTGGGTGAACACACGTGTCGTAGGCCGCCAAACCAAAACCCTAGTTAATATCCCCCATGTGACACTATTGATGTCTCGTGATTGTAGAGTCTGCAAAGCAGACGTGTATTTAGTCAGTTGTTGACTTGACTAGACGATGAGTCTTAGTATTGTTGAGTCGAGCATGATGGGCGAATGCTCTAAGACTCATGAATTGAGTATGTTTACTAGGACAGATGTATAGTTCTCAAATGAATGTTAATAGTTGAATCAACCTGATGAATATTGAGCAAATATTGCTCGTATGATGAATTGCTGAATATTGATAGTTGAATCAGTATTATTAGTTTGAGCAAATATTGCTCGTTTGAGGAATTATTAAATATTGATAGTTGAATCAATATTGATAAACTGAGCAAATGTTGCTCGTCTGATGATTATTGGTAACATGACCAAATAAAATATTAATTTAAAATATTGGTAGCTGGACCGAACATTATATCATAAAATGTTGACTGCTTGATCAACATGAAAATAGTGGTGTTTGAACCTGTTCAAAATTATGCTTTGCAGAGCATTCGGTTTGAAACTCTAATTTTGATCGATTGCTGATCCATTAATGATTCACTGAAAATCAACCAATGAGTGAGAGAGAGAGACCGGCTACATGGTATGATGGGCCGACCATGTAGCGCCCAGATGCTCGAATAACCAAGCACCAAAGTCCTTTGCAGACCAGTTGGTGAAAGAATGATTAAATGCTGGTTCAATCATTTATTAAAATAGTGCTCGTCTGAGCATTAGGTAATAAAACCTAATTATGGAGAGATGAGAGACCATCCAAGAGGGCATGGAACCGGCCTTTGGTGGTCGTAGGACCGAGTGACGGTCATTTGATGAAATTCCAAATTATTTGGAAAGAGTTTGAACCCAATATGAACAAATTATGTCAAATTATGAAGATGTGTGGGACCGGCTCCTTGCAAGCCAAAGGGCCGACCTTGGTCGATCAAGGTGGCATGCCCGTGTCACCATGTTGCTCGTGTCTCAATTCTGAGAATTTTGATATTTTCTGACGTGCGTTCGAGCAATATCTTGGATTTTCAGAAGAGTTTGATCTTGACTGAAACTCTCAATTTTGCTTGAATGAGCAAGTAGGGCATTGCTCGTGCGGTAGATATTTTAATAATAATATTTTAATATTTACGTGAGAAGCCTAGTCGGTCATGTGACCATTTGACTTTTTGACTTTTTGCTAGTTTGAGCAATATTGGTGAAATATTGAAAAAATTAGGTTTTTGCTCAAACGAAGGAGTTTCATGAGATGAGAGAAGGAATAATAATAAAATAAGGGATTAGAGAAGTGTGGGACCGGCCACGACAAGGGCATGGCCGGCCGGCTAGTAGGCCCAGTCCGTGACACTTTTCCCTATTTTATATTAATTTTCATCGTATGAGGAAATATGGAGAAATTAGGAGTTTCGCTCGAATGAAGGGGTTTTCATTAGATTAGGAAAAATAATAAAATAAAATAAAATAAACGGGAGAGGCATGGGACCGGCCACGACGGCATGATCGGCCGGTCGGTGGGCCCGGTCCCCTAGGCGTATCTCTAGTATTTTATTATTATTATTTTTCTTCCCTATTTTGCATAAGTTTCCTCGTTCGTCCATATTTTTGAATGCTCGTTCGTGCATTTGGGTGCTCGTTCGTGCATTATTGTTAAGTACACTTGCACCATTTTCTCGGGGTGGTGGCCCAGATGCCCGTGCATTAAATATTTATTACTAACCCATGGAATTATGCTAGGAAAAGCCATGAATTGAAGTAACGAAATATTATGATGAACGTAAAATATTTTTTAGGAGTTCAATTGGTGAATCTTGCGACTAGAAATAATTAATTGATTAATTGATGGCTCTGTACTAGCAGGCAAGCTGTCTAGGAGGATTATGATTATTCGAGAATTGAGCGATATGAGCTAGTTGAAGCGTCATATTTATTATGAATATTAATTCTGTATAGTCAGGGAAAACATTGTTACATCCTGAAGACGTTATCGCTCTATAATAGCAGGCAGGCTGTCTAGGAGCCGTCCAATCATTAAGATTTTATACATATGTATTTTATATAGTCAGGGAAAACATTGTTACTCCTGAAGACGTTATCGCTCTATACTAGCAGGCAAGCTGTCTAGGAGCCGTCCAATCGTTTTCGATTCTATATAACACTGAATACTGAAATTGCTCAGTTGATGAAATATGCCGTGGTCTCAATTGAGAGCCTGCATATTCATGCATGCTCTGGGAGGCAATACACTCAGTCATAGGTTTTTATGATGCTATGAGAGGTAACACACTTTGTCAAAGGTTTTTATGATGCTCTGAGAGGCAACACACTCGGTCAGAAGTTTTTATGATGCTCTGAGAGGCAATACACTCAGTCAGAGATCATCGTGGCATGAGATTTCATGCTTAAACGGGAGACATGGATCTCAATACTCGTCTGATTGTTAGATCAGGAATATGCAAGATTATGATTTTATGATTTTAGCCTTTGTCAAAAATCCACCATCAACAGACCCGTAAAACATATGTATGTAGTGTGAACTACCAAATAATTCTCCCCCTTTTTGTCAATATAAATTGGCAAAGGTACGAAAACTACAGGATCATAATGAAATTCTCAAAGAGATAATTCATGACTAAAAGAGAACATATAAACTTTGTTTCGATGATTTCACATAGTCGAAAATTAGTGTATTCATCAAGGGGTTTATCAAGATACAAGATAACTCCTAAAATATTCCACAGCCGCACTCCCAACAAAGATTTGGCAACGAAGCACAAGTTCAATTAAGAACTCTCCCCCATAAAATGTCATTCCCGAAAGAACAACAAGAGCGACCTTACTTTTACAAGAAAAGAAGGATTTCTTTGGACATTAACAAAACACATGGATTTGTATCCAGCAAACTCGAATAAATTAATCACAAGAGAACCATATAGATTAATTTAATCGGAAATGATCAACATAAGGAAACTTCAGGAGCCATACAGTACTTTCACATAAAAGTGGATCAGGGAAAGATCAATACTGCGGAATATTTCAAAAGTTCATTCTATCTTTTGTCAATATTTAGAGGACGGTTCAGGCACCATAGTCGAGCATGCTGCTAAAAAAAATTAAGTACCTGAAACATGCGAGATAGAATTTACAGTAGATAGAGTAAAATCCATTTTATCCTCCAAAGTGGTTGAAGAAGTTTCTCCATGAAGAATATCAAGATTGATGTACGTATTGCTACAATTATCAAAATTAATATTTTTGCCAAGGAGTGCAACACTTGATTTTTCATCTTCATTTGAATCATAGTGATCATACATTTCATCAAGAGTTGCAGACCTTTGTTTCCAGTGTATTTTCTACGATTTGGACACTCATTACCAAAATGACCAAAACCTTTACACTTGAAGCACTGGGGAATATCTTCATCATCAGTGTCAACAGTGTCCCTGTTTTTAGGAGGGGAACGATCATGAGGTTTAACTGATGATCTGGGTTTATCTCTTGTGAACTGTTTACTTCTCTTCAAAAGAAGATCTCTAAACTGTCTTGTGATCAGAGAGACTGAGTTGTCAAGATCTTCATCTGATGAATCAGTCTCAATAGGATAAACCGCAAAGTTTCCAACACTTTTACTTTTGTCAAGTAATTTAGTGTTCTTTTGTGCTTTGAAAGCAATATCCTTTCTAGATTTGAATATATGCTCATGATCAAAGATCTTTAACTTCCCAACAAGAGTATTTTTGGAAAGCATTTCAAGGTTATTTCCCTCAACGATGGCATGTTTCTTAGAATCGTATCTAGCTGGCAATGACCTGAGAATTTTCATCACAATGTCCTTTCCAGGAATAGTCTTACTCAATGCAAAAGATGCATTAACAAATTCAGACTCTTTGGAACAGTTACACCGTTTATTGCAACCATTGGAGGATTGTATCCATTAACAACACGAACCCATGATTGAAAATCACGCGCTTGAAGAAAGGCACGCATAACAATTTTCCACCATTAGTAATTCGAGCCATCGAAGACTGGCATTACGTTTATAGAGATAGCACTTCTGTCCATAAATTCAAAATTCTACAAACATAGACTTATGAGGTCTTTAACATATTTGCCTGCTCTGATACCAATTGAAAAAGCGGGGGTATAACAACCACACCTAATAATTTGTTCGGAAATCTGTATGAACGAACTCCAATATTATTCCGAGAGCACCAGCTTATAAATCGAGCTCAACCAAGAAAAATATCAAAGAGTTATATCTTTCTTTTTCTCAAATCAATCAGCAAATCGAACATATAGAAATCTATGAGCCTGATTGATATGAGAAATACTTGGACAGTACCAAAGACCAATGTCCAAGTGTCAATAAATTTATATCCAACAAACAAAGGTCGGATTTACCAATTGATTGAACTACGCACAACCTGTGATATTTCAATTATATAAACAAATATAATGCGGAAAAGAAATAACACAGACACCAGAAATTTTTTTAACGAGGAAACCGCAAATGCAGAAAAACCCGGGACCTAATACAGATTTGAACACCATACTGTATTAAGCCGCTACAGACACTATCCTACTACAAGCTAACTTCGGGATGGAATTTAGTTGAGCCCTAACCAAGTCTCACACTGATTAAGGTACATTCCGGTTCCTTACGCCTCTAGAACCACGCCGGATTCTGCGCACTTGATTCCCTTAGCTGATCTCACCCACAACTAAGAGTTGCTACGACCCAAAGTCGAAAACTTATCAACAAATCTGTCTCCCACAAATAAGTCTATTTTGATAGATAAATCTGTCTTCCACAGAAATACCTACGAAGTTTTTGTTCCAAAAGTCGAAAACTTATCAACAAATCTGTGGGAGACATATTTATCTATCAGAATAGACTTATCTGTGGGAGACGTATTTGTTTATAAGTCTTCGACTTTTTGTCGTAACAACTCTTAGTTGTGGGTGAGATCAGCTAAGGGAATCATGTGCGCAGAATCCTGCGTGGTGCTAGAGGCGTAAGGAACGCGACTGTACCTTAATCGGTGTGAGACTTGGTTAGGGCTCAACTACATTTCAGTATGAAGTTAACTTGTAGTAGGCTAGTGTCTGTCGCGGCTTAATACAGTGTGGTGTTCAAATCTGAACTAGGTTCCGGGGGTTTTCTGCATTTGCGGTTTCCTCGTTAACAAAATTTCTGGTGTCTGTGTTATTTCTTTTCCGCATTATATTTGTTTATATAATTGAATTATCACAGGTTGTGCGTAGTTCAATCAGTTGATAAATCCGACCTTGTTTGTTGGATATAACTTGATTGACACTTGGGCATTGGTCACCGTCCAAGTTATTTCTCATATCAATCAGGCTCACAGATTTTTATCTGTTCGATTTGCTGATTGCATTGAGAAATAGAGATAAAGCTCTTTGATGTATCTCTTGATTTAGCTCGCTTTTAAGTTTGTGCTCTCGAAATTATATTGGAGTTTAGTCCATACAGATTGCAAAACGAATTGTTGGGTGTGGTTGTTATACCCCCGCTTTTTCAAAAACTAAACTATTTGACATGATTTATTTTATGCATCATTGTCTATAACATCTCTGATTTACCATGAATGTTTATTTTCATCTCACTTCTTTGTCCTTGTTACACAATTTTTTTCTCTTTATGTCTCATAGGTTAAGTTCTTTCTTCCCTGTTATTTTCACAAATAGTCTTATCATTATCATTTTTTTTATTATTCAAATCTATTGAGTATTAACCTTTTTGTCCACCTATTTATAAAAGAAAGCATTGAATATCCTTTATATATTTGTACCTGCACCTATACCTACACATGTTTTCTTTCCCATCCCCTAGTCCAAATGTTACTTCAAAAGGTTAAGTAAAAATAGTTTTTTTTTTTTTTTTTGTCTACAACAACTCAACCTTACATCTATTTTGATATAATTCCAAAAAGAAAAGAAAATAATACGCTTTTGTTTCCCCATGTGACACTCCTGATTTTCACTAGTTACAACTACTGCTTTACTTGCTTAAAATCTCAACCTCTCTTTGGCTCTTACTTTTTTATTTAATTAATTTATTGATGGTCTCTTTTGTATCATATGTAAAGTGTGTTTACAGTTACTCCACTTGATTTGATTCATCACCTTGCCGTCTTTTTTTGACGGAGGCAAACTAATGACATTTTACATCTACGTCAATATGCGTTTGTTTCTATATACTAATATTCAAATGGTTTTGATTCAGTTCCTATTAAGTTCCGTGAATTGATGTATGGTTATGTTTTGGATTTTTATTGATTATCCGTCAGTTTGCTAGTTGGATCAGATTCGACCCAATTCGCTGAATCCGTGTCCACTGGAAGTCCTAAAGTTCAGCCTGTCACAGTTTAAACTTGAAATAGGGTTCTTTGCGCGGTTTGTAGTTGTAGAAAATTGTTAGCTCAAGTAAATTCTATGAAAGAATTACTACCAAAGATAGCTTCAAACTATCAATTGGAAAAGACTAAACTTCCCAACCAAATGAATAAGCAAAGAAATAAAAATTCGTAAGTGTGTAAAAAATTTACCTTAAAAGTCAAAGAAGAACGAATGATCCCAAAGCCAATAGACTATTGGGTTGGAACGTTAAGCTTATAGGTTCGTGAACTCAAATAATTGATTCTGTGAATTCATAAGTGATAAAAATTGAATCCAAATCAATTGAATCCAAATCTTTGCAGGTTCACGGGATCAAATTGAAAAGACGAGGGTACCCAAATATACCTCAATCTAAAAAAATTCCACCTATAAGTCCTTTTCCGAAAGTGATTGTCTATGGACTAAGTCGAGACAATACAACTAATCGGTTCACACTTCGTGTGATCGTCTATGGATACAAGATCGAGACAATACAACAATGAAGTATGTTTACTTGATAACAGGTTCGGACTTAACCAAACACTAGGGATTATCTATCAAGTAAAATAGGAATTAACGTTTGTGTATTTTACTTCTAATTATAATAAAACAATTATAATTGCGGAAATAGAAAAGTAAAAGACACGACGAGATTTTGTTAACGAGGAAACCGCAAATGCAGAAAACCCCCGGGACCTAGTCCAGAATTGAATACTCTAAGAATTAAGCCGCTATACAAAATCAAACCAACTTCGTATAGTTGAGACCAAGCAACAAAACCTATAGTTTACCTAGTTCCCTCAGTATTCCTACGCCTCCAACTTGTAATAAGTCACGTACTTGGAACAATTCCTTTGGTTCATATTCCAAACAGTAAAGGAATAACAAATCTGTTCGGTAACAACTCTTTTCAAACAACGTGATATGAGTTTGACAAAGGATCTTCCGTTTAACCAATAAACTCCTTTGTCGGGTCCTTAGATCAATCTCTCAACAACTACCGAAGTAATTGTTAGATTATGCAATCAATACTATTAATCACAAAGAAGTGTATTGATGCCGAACTACTCAACTAATCAATCCAATCTATCACAAAGATAAACCGATTATAGTTGGATCCCTTTCCAGCCTAAACAAGTATTGTGCACACCAAAGATTATGAACCCAAAAAATCTTTTTGTCTTCAAATCTTCTTTAATATTCAATCAGCACCTGCACACAATCAACTTGAATCTCTTGTGATCAATCACACACAGAACGGAGTCTGTTAACGTTGGATTAACACAAGACGTCTTTATATCTACAAACAGTCTAAAGATCCCTGTCGGAACTTCGATCTAGTTTGAGTGAATCTTATATCGGAAGAGAAGATTCTCAAGCATAAACAAACTAGATGCAATCAAAGTTCAACCACCGTTAGTCAATCAAATCAATCGAAAACTAAAATAAACTGCAATTATCTAGTTTCCCACCAACGGTACTAATATAGCTTCTCAATCCCAAAGAAGTCTTTAAACTTAGCGACCGTAAGAGATTTCGCCTAATTAGGTTACTTTCCTCTCCGAATAGGCGGCTCCACCAGTAACAACACAATTAGGTAGTTTTGCTGGCTCTGAGGATTAGTTTGCTCGAAATGCAAACTTCAATATTTATAGACAAGGAAGTTTGGACACCAAGGAATTTAAAAAACCAAATATTCTCAAAGATATGTAATAAACACAAAATCGGTTTTCATAACTTTTGGAAATGCACTGTCCAAATGTTGACCGAAATCCCAATAGAAAAATCTATAATCAGTAAATGCACATTACTAATTATTATTTTATAAAGATATGCATTTAATTGCTGGAGATTAAATAGCATATAAAAACTAAGAAACCTTAAATAAAAAATTCTCAATTTATTTCGATCCTGGGATTCTCCTTTAGCTATTAAGGAATATCTTTGAACAATTAATGATAAGAGTTACTGCACATGTTCAAAGTATGTCGACATCTTTACTTTGCAAGTCCTTTTTCATACTTACAATCTTGGAAACGATTTGCCACACTTCCAAACAAGTTTAGAATTGGTTCGTCTGAATTCCAAGAACTATGTGATTGATTATCCTATCAAATCACCAATCATGGGTTTCACGGTTCTACAAAAACAAGTTCGGTTCTACCTCCATGTGAGTACTGTGCATAGTCACGCTAGTTACAAAAATTCGGTTGACTAGGTACTAGGATCGGTTCCCCACAACTTATGGTAATTACCTGTATTCGGTTGCACATGTCCATAGGATCGGTTCCCCAAAAACTACAAACTTGTTGCACATGTTCATAGGATCGGTTCCCCCATCTACTAAAAACGTGATGCACCTCTTACATGGATCGATTCCCTCTTGTAAATTTGTTGCACCTCTTACTAGGATCAGTTCCCCAATGACTTGATAAAAGTTGTTATTTACAAGGCATCGATCATACCATCTTGAGTGATTACTTAAGATCGGTTTCACTAATAAAAGTCATACCAATACATAAGTCAAGCCTTGTGAATAGTTTTACAAAGATACATAAACAGGTTTATGAGCGGTTATACTAAACACACATATTGGTAATTCAAAATAGATTTGCAATGAATAACAATACCAATAAGCCTAGCGATTTCCCTTTCGATTCACAAAACAAGTTTATGAACTTACTTCCTTTAAACGAATGTAAAACATTATTTCCTATGATGAAATCTTCACTCATACCCATACATAATCACAATAGCATTCATATGATCATGTTGATGTCTTATATACAAAGTTTAATGGTTAAGCAATAAACCTCGTATTGTATTCCTTAATACTATGTCTAACTAGAGTATTATACACAGCTTCGAAGTTATGTTTTCAATATGCACGACTTGAAAGATACATTAGGGAATGAAACAGTTCAAGTCAAATATTACTAACCTCAAGAGGAAGGATGATGTGGTCATTGTAGCTCCATACTTCTTCATATTCTTCAAGTCTTCATGTAATACTTGTAAGTCTCATATCCTAACACTTTCAAGATAACCTATACGAAGTTGACTCTAGTATATAATCAAGCGACTCTTTAAATGAGTTTTGATTCACTAAAATATGAAAACCAAACTTGACATACCAACGCTTGGTGGGTTCAACCGAGCTATGCTCTAACACAAATGAAAATAAGGTTCAGGAATATTCATGCCTTGTTAGGTTTGCGAACTCAAAGGATTAGGTTCGCGAACTCAAATGAAAAAAGGCTACATGAACAATAAGTAGTATTCCTTATATTACATAAGTTAATAAGCTAGTGGTGATCGTTGGATCTTGATAAGTAAACTGTTTAGATCATTTTATTAAAGATCTGGGTAATCCGGGTTGGCCGGTCACCCATAATATTAACTTAGATAATTTTTTCGATCTCGTTCTCCTCTCTTTCAAACATAGTTATTTTACTGAAAAGATTTTTATTATGCTCATTCAAAAACATAATTTATTAAATTATTTTCTCAGAACAGTATGACGATATTGTTACTTGATCAAACTTTATGCATTTAAAATTCTAATATTGAATAAAAATTCAGCCTCAAATCTTACAATCAATTCAAAACCCATGTTAAGAAACTGATTATTCAACTAAATCCAACTTCGCTCGAGATTTTATTATTGATTTCTGATATTTTCATCACAGATATTCAATAGTTGAACGAACACTTGAACTTGATTCAACATCAACGATTACTCTTAAACATGGGTCTGTAGAAATTGTGGTATATTAGCAGGAAAATAAATTACACTAAAGAATGTAATATGATTTCCTATATTCAACCTCTAGAGGTAAAGATTTTCATGTCAATTAAGATCTGGTGGTTTTAGTTTCTTTTGTTGGACTACTTCTATAAACTCATCATCTTCTTCTCCGAGACCTAAGAGAGTCTACTATCTATTAATAATAATTAAATTTGTTATGTTTCTATATTGTTCATTAATCAATGACTTCAACATTTTATGAATGAATTGACATAAGAACCTATCAAATATTATATTATGTTGAGATGTATTTTTCATTGATCGATGAATTGTGAAATTTCCCTAAGTAGTTAAATATTTTCGTGAAAAAAATGGAGTAGTTTTTTTATATTGAGAAAATACCGAAGAAAGTATGATGAGTTTTCACATGAAAAAAAATCGTAAACTTAAAACACCCTTTGAAGCTTTGCAAATTACAACGGAAAAAAAAAAAAAAAAAAAATATAGGAGAGAGATTAAACCAGAGAGAGTTGAAAACACCTTTTAAGTTTTAATAGTTGATGGGTTGACCCGTAAATTTTAACTAAACTTGATTGAATCTCTACCAATAACTTTTAATGATCTAACAGTACAAAGACATTGTCATTTCTTGCAAAACTTTTTCCTGTCAACGAATCCGTAGTTCCTTAGGTTCGCAAACTCACCCTTTTAGTTGCGCAAATTCAAATGTTCAAAAAATCACAAGAGAAATTTTCTTGTACCAGGTTCGCGAACTCACCCTTTCAAGTCCGCAAACTCAAATGACATTAAACCTCAGGAGAAGTTTTCTTCAATAGGTTTGCAAATTCACCCTTTTAGGTTCGCGAACTCAAATGTTAAAAAGTTCTCAGGAAAAATTATCTTCAATAGGTTCCTTAATTCATGGTGTTAGGTTCTCAAACTCAAGTGACTTATTAACCTTATTTTTTAGTTCAACAAGTTAGAGGTGAAAACCATCAGTAGTAAACTACCAAAACAAAATCTTACGAACTCAAATTAAATTTGCAAGTCTTGATATTTTCACTAAAACAATTAAACTTTCTCTCAAGCTTAGTTTTGAGTTCTCGACAAGAAAGTGCTTGGAAGTCAAATATCAATAGACTTAGAAAAGCTAATCCGTGATATGATCTTCTTTGAGTATAATCATTTACTAAAGTTATCGAATTTTGCTACGATAGATATATTGGAAAAGAGCTTGAAAGGAAAGACCACACTTCATTACTTACCTCGATAAAGTTTCTTTATATTGATGTCTTCAGTTTCATATTCATTTTTTTATTCTTCTTGATGCCTGAGGTTAAATCAATTCTTTATTCTTTATCGATTCTTTATTAAGAATTGAATAAATCAATTATTAATTCTTAATAGAATCTTATAAAATCCTAAAATTCCATTACCTAATTTATTTCAAATCAAAGTAGACTTTAGTAGGCTAAATTAACCACTTCAGGTTAATCGACAGAAGCCTGAGGTTCTGTAAAAGATTTCCATGAGAAACTTATGCCATTCTACTCATCTTGGTGTAACCTGGGAGTCCAAGCCGGACATGCCCAAGCATGAATAATTCAGGGTCATTAAACTTCTGCTTAATGACAACGTGAGATTCGACTATTCAAATCCTCACATGGCACACCTTATAAAAGAGATCCTTAAGCTTACTTACAACGTGCTTCTCGCACAAAATAGATGAAGTAATACATACTACATAGAATGCTCATTTATGGTTTTCAAGGTGGTAAAATATCTCAAAAACTCAACATAATTTTGTGAAATCCGGAATAATATATGGCGTCAATAATACTAACTTTTGTACCACCACGATGATACACGCTCTTCCAGAGTCGTCTATCATATAATTCAAACTCGAAATGGTATTTGTCATTTCCCGTAAGCCATTTCCTGATTGTAAAATTATTATTGCTTCTAAATAATTGTGTTATTCTATTGTATTGGAGACAGATATCTCCATCGTCTATATAATTGCAGATAGATTACTTATAGAATCCTTATATTTTGTACAGATAGACAAGAGAAAAATATTGAAGTCACTAACAAAAGCATCTGATAATCGTAATCCATTTCAGAATACGAAAATCATGGTTTATTATTTGAATCCAATTGTTTTCGTAGACCACTTTTGGGGTCTATTTTATGGATTACTACTGGAACCCATTTTTAGATTATTGAAAGAATTCACAAGTTGCACCCCTTCAGGGTCAACATATTATGGATTTCTTGTGGAATGCATTATTTACGAAACAAGTAAACAAAATAAATAAAACTAAAAATAAAGGAAATAACCACACATGTTAGAGCAGAGCTCGGTTGAACCCGCCAAGCGTTGGTATATCATGTTTGGTTGTCATATTTTAGTATCAAAACTCATCTAGAGTCGCTTGATTAAATACTAGAGTCAACTTCATTTAGATTAGACTAGAAAGTTTAGGAATGTAGAGACATACAAGTATTACTCCGAAGATCTAAAGAATGAGAAGAAGTAACGACTACAATGACGACATCATCCTTCCATGATGCCTGTCGTAACCACAACAAATTAGTTAATATTTTCCCACTTAATTAACAAGTAATGTGGTGGTAGTTAAGTTCGTTCCCACGAGGAGAATAAGTGTTATTTCTATATACCTCATGAAACTGCAAATTTGGACCTTGTGATTAATCGGAAACTAAAAGTTGATTATCCCGCCTCTTACTTTAAATTCGAATGTATTATTTTCATTCACCATAGTTTTGAAGCAAACTAACAAGTTAAGTAGAACTAATTTCTTTCTTTGTTGCTGAAAGATTTAATAGATAATCATAATTTGTTCTAATTTTTTTTTAAGTGAGTGATTCAAATGAAAGATGTTAATCAACAGTAGTAATGAAACTTAAAATAATTGAATTTAGAGTTGTAGTGTTATTTCTATATACCTCATCAAACTGCAACGTTGGTCCTAGTGATTAATCTGAAACTAAAAGTTGATTATCCTTCCTCTTACTTTAAATTCGTACTGTATTATTTTCATTCACCATAGTTTTGAAGCAAACTAACAAGTTAAGTAGAACTAATTTCTATCATTGTTACTTAAAGATTTAATAGATAATCATAGTTTGTTTTATCTTTTTTTTGTTTTTTTTTTAAGTGAGTGATTCAAATAAAAAATGTTAATCAACAGTAGTAATGAAACTTAAAATAATTGAATTTAGAGTTGTGGTGTTATTTCTGTATACCTCATCAAACTGCAAATTTGGTCTTTGTGATTAATCTGAAACTCAAAGTTGATTATCCTGCCTCATACTTTAAATTCGTACTATATTATTTTCATTCACCATAGTTTTGAAGCAAACTAACAAGTTAAGTAGAACTAATTTCTTTCTTTGTTGCTGAAAGATTTAATAGATAATCAGAATTTGTTCTATTTTTTTTTAAGTGAGTGAGTCAAATGAAAGATGTTAATCAACAGTAGTAATGAAACTTAAAATAATTGAATTTAGAGTTATAGTGTTATTTCTGTATACCTCATCAAACTGCAACTTTGGTCCTTGTGATTAATCTGAAACTGAAAGTTGATTATCATGCCTCTTATTTGAAATTGGGACTGTATTATTTTCATTCACCATAGTTTTGAAGAAAACTAACAAATTAAGTAGAACTAATTTCTTTTTTTGTTGCTGAAAGATTTAATAAATAATCATAATTTGTT
>JAJJMB010002292.1:3922629-3992299 GCA_023531105.1 Papaver atlanticum | reverse complement strand
TTAAATTCAAACTGTATTATTTTCAGTCACCATAGTTTTGAAGGAAACTAACAAGTTAAGTAGAACTAATTTCTTTCTGAAATCTCCGCCTGAAACCTAAACCACCGTCTGAAACCTAAACCACCTACCAAACCTCCACATCCTCTATTCCCACCACCACCACCACCACCATCATCTCGATGGGTTAGAGTGGCGTGGAGGGTTTCCAAGTTTTTTTTTTTTTTTTTTGATTTCCCACGTTGATTCTCATATTGTGAATGCGATATTTCTTAGGTAGTTCTCTGTTTGTACAATCTTTCCTTTTGGTATCTATTTCTTTAGTTTTCTTCTTCGCGTACGACGATATCTGCTTGCATTCTGGTGGCTTTAACTTCTGCTTCTGATTTAGTGGGTACTGGAGCAACAAGCATCTCTTTTGTTTATTTTTTGTCCCAATGAATGCCGCAAGTAAAGGTATTCTGCAATGTCCTTTTAGGGACTTTCATGGATGCCCAGATGGGGGGATTGGGAGTAAGGGGTTTTCATGTTTGATCCCCCATCTGAAGAGACTACTCCTGTGCAACATGGAAAGGAAAACTGATCTTCAATAGGCCATAAGAAGCGACCCGGATGTTTTTGTTGGCATACAGGAGACTTTGAAAACCTTGAAGCAATGGCTGTGTTTTGAATGTATAAGCATCCAGGCTTGGAGCATGGCGTGCAAACATGAAGGAGACATTGAGATCAGGCCTGTGATATGCGAAGATTCTGGGGATGTAGTTTAAACAATTATAGGTGTATCTCGACCATGTTTGCATGACAGTTCAGTTCTGCTGGGAGACGGTGATTTTGAACTGAATGAAGCGACAATTGATGTTGTTTTCAGAGCTCAAGTATGCACTATTAAGAGTGTTCCAAGAGGATACAAGTTGGCATTCTCTCACGCCCTTAAGGTTGCACTTCAGAAGGTTGCGGTAGAACCTAGGTCTGTTAGACATTGGGTTAGATTATTGTTGCTCCTTCGCTGTACGCTGCGGGTTTTTCGACCTAAAGGTAGAGCAAAATGTAAGTCTGGAAATCGCAAAGCAAATGCAGCAGAAACAAATCCTTCGAGCACTTACAATTTGGGGTGAATCTGGCGGGGCACAAAAGCTTGTTCGTGAGGTTTTGAAGATACCGTTATCTGGGGGTGTTAGGTGTGATGAGGATACTAAGGAAGACAATAGGCTTGGCACCAATGTTTCCACTTGTTTACCCAAGGTTGCAGACGGGCACTTCACAGCTACGGTTAAAGCCATTAGTTTATCAGGGATATCGCCATACAATGAGACTACAAGGAAAGCGTTGGAGGATAAACACCCGACCATCCCCCCTCCACGGAAACCAACTGCTCCATTGCATGAGACATCTTTAGTGGCTGAGGAGGGAACCATTCTAAGTTGTATTAAATCGTTTACTAAAGGAATTTCATGTGGAAGGGATGGTCTTCGGGCACAACATTTGCTGGATGCCTTTTGTGGGGAAGGTTCCACTATTGATGCTGAATTAGTCATGACAATAACGAGGGTTGTCAATCCGTGGCTTGGTGGGAGATGCCCACTTAATCTTGCGGAGTTTATTGCATCGGCACCCTTAACACCTCTCCTTAAACCGGATAAAAATATCCGTCATATTATTGTTGGGACGATTTGGCGTCGCCTTGTGTCCAAGGTAGTAATGAAAGGGGTGGGCAAGGACATGGCAGCATACTTACAAGATTTTTAGTTTGGAGTAGGTGTCTCAGGAGGTGCGGAGGCTATCTTACACGTCGTGAACAGGTTTGTCAGTAAACATCACACAGATGCTAGCCTCACTATGTTAACTATAGACTTCCCCAATGTTTTTAACCTAGTTGACCGAACATCTATGTTGCTTGAGGTACGTAAGATGTGTCCATCCATATCGCCTTGGGTAGAATACTTGTATGGTCAACCTGCAAGACTGTATGTGGGAGACCATATCTATTCATCTACAGGGGTACAACAAGGTGATCCTTTAGGGCCTTTATTATTTGATTTGGTGCTTCATCATCTCGTAGCAAAGATAAATGAGCAGTTCCCTGTAGGCTTGGTATCTTAATGATGGTACCATTATTGGTGACACTGCAGAAGTGGCAAAGGCACTTACCGCCGTCCAGACAGAAGGACCTGCACTAGGGCTTATATTGAATATTAAGAAAACAGAAATTTTCTGGCCCTCTTGTGATGGACGAAGGGGAAGTGATTGGATGTTTCCTGCTAAAATCTCAAGGCCAAAAAATGGGGTCAAACTTTTGGGTGGTGCAGTCAGCCTTGATGATGGGTTTGTGAAGGGACTTGCCATTAGGAGAGCAGAAAAAGAAGTTGATTTAATGCAGGTTTTATCCAAGCTATGTGATCCTCAGAGTGAACTGTTACTCCTACGTGCATGTATGGGTATCTCCAAGTTGCTTTTTGGGCTTCGTATTTGCCATCCTAGAATACATTGTGGCTGCTGATATTTTTGATAGAGGTCTGAGAGAGGTGATAGAGGGCATTGTGGTTTGTGGGGGTCCGTTCTTTGGAGATCTACAATGGAGGCTATCCACATTACCTATTAGATATGGAGGCCTGGGCTTATACACTGATAAGGAAGCATCACAATATGTCTTCCTTGCATCGCGTGTGCAATCTTGGGGATTACATGATCACATACTGAGGAGTCGTGGAATAGAAGGCATGGATGACAACTTTAATAAGGCTTTGAATACATTACAAGTAACTTTTCCTGATTTTGACTTTCGTAGCTTTACCAATAAAGACACCGCCCCTCTTAAAGCACAAAGTACCCTGGCGAATGCTCTTTTTGGTAAAGTGGTTAAGGATATGGATAGAGTTTACGAGTTATCGGATAGACAAAAAGAGGTTTTTGGTTGCCTGCAAGCAGCATATGCCCAGGATTTTCTCCTCACTATTCCGATTGAGGGCCTTGGACAGAAGATGACCCCCCTTAGAGTACCGGTCCATTCTTAAATACAAGCTAATGATCCCTCTATACCCTTCAGATTCACGATGTCCTGCTTGTATCACAAGATGTTTGGACTCATATGGGGAACATGCAGTTCATTATAAGGTAGATTCTGGGTTCAAATATAGACATGATCATGTGAGAGATACTTTATACGATGTACTATGGAGAGCCGGTATTTCAGCAAAGAAAGAAGCGGCTGTCAATTTTTTAACAGACCCACTTGAGGGGAGATCAACACTCAGACCAGCAGATGTCCTTATTTTTGGATGGGCTAATGGAAAACACACATGTGTTGACCTTACTGGGGTCTCTCCATTAGTAGGTATTGGGCATGACGCTTTTACAGTGGGACAAGCAGCTCTTAAGGATGCCTCAGGTAAGATATCAAAGCATGAGAAAGCATGTGTTGACAATGGACATGCTTTTATCCCCTTTGCTTTTGATACTTTTGGTTACTTGGCTCCAGAAGCGGTTGGACTTCTCAAGAGAGTTCAGAAAGTCATGCACAATAATGTCATGACCCCTGGTTCGAGAGAGTTTATTTTTAAAAGGATAGATTTTGCAATTCAAAAAGGGCTTGCGGCAAAGCTTGTTGCTCTCTTGCCTGCTATGTAATCAATTTTTCCTTTCCTAATTTTGTATAAAAAAATTGATTTTCTTTCTTTGTTGCTGAAAGATTTAATAGATAATCATAATTTGTTCTTTCTTTTTTTAAGTGAGTGATTCAAATGAAAGATGTTTATCAACAGTAGTAATGAAACTTAAAATAATTGAAGTTAGAGTTGTAGGGTTATTTCTGTATACCTCATCAAACTACAACTTTGGTCCTTGTGATTAATCTGAAACTCAAAGTTGGTTATCCTTCCTCTTACTTTAAATTCGTACTGTATTATTTTCATTCACCATAGTTTTGAAGCAAACTAACAAGTTAATTAAGTAGAACTAATTTCTTTCTTTGTTGCTGAAAGATTTAATAGATAATCATAGTTTGTTCTATATATATATATTTTTTTTTAAGTGAATGATTCAAAAGAAAGATGTTAATCAACAGTAGTAATAAAACTTAAAATAATTGAATTTAGAGTTCTAGTGTTATTTCTGTATACCTCATCAAACTTCAAATTTGGTCCTTGTGATTATTCTAAAACTCAAAGTTGATTATCCTTCCTATTACTTTAAATTCGGAACTGGTCAATAATGATCTTCATATGGAGCATCTTAATTTAAACGAAGAGGGAGATACATATGGAAATGAATTCCAACTATTAATATAGATTTGGAAACAAGACAACGAATCATATGAAGCAGTGTCTGATTGAGAAAGTTATAGAGAGAACAGTTGGACTAAAATTTATTCAGGAAAAAAACAGAATCTTATTGAAACCTAGGAGCAATATAAAGCTACTTGATTTTGGTAAGGATTTCTTTCTCTTTAAATTTGATGATTTAGATTATATGTGGAGAGTAGTATATCAGGGACCCTGGTTTATTGGAGGGAATTTTCTTTCATTATAGAGATGTCACCGGAATTTAAACCATCTAAAGCCAATTTAAACACTACTATCACTTGGGATAGGTGTTAGAGCATTGCTCGGTCGAACTCGCAAGCGTTGTTATCCGAAGCTTGTTTGTCAAGTTTAGTTGATCAAAACTATAGTCTTGATTTCTAGTCTACTTATAGTTATGTCTCGAATTAGGATAGAATGTGTAGTTGAGCTTTAGACTTCACGACGTTCATTGATTGAAGACGAAGATATATTGAGGAGAGCTTGGAGGAACTTCATCAACAAAAGGTATGTGGAGACTAAAACTTATCTATCACTCAGAAGTCTATTCTATTCTATCTTCTAATGAGACTAAGTCATATAGCTATATAGACTTTTACATTATACACATTTGATATTTCGAACTGAGTTTATCTCGCTTATCTATTTCACGAAATATTTGTTGGAAGCTTTTTGCTTTAACTATGTTCATCATTATTCTTGACGAGTTTAGTTGGAAACAATTTATTTGTTGGAAGCTAAATAATAAGTCAAAAGATGATTATGTGAAAATTGTCTTGAAACATCTTACATGATTTGTGTGAGACAATCATTTGTTGACGTCGACTTGGAAAGTTTTATATTGATCATTCGATCACTTGAAAATTACTTAAAGCTAGTGGCTTGTGTGAGACATCAATTTTCGTCTTCTAAGGATGTTTCAATGATTGAAATGGGAGTTTAGAACAATTGACCATGTCTAGATACTACACGGTATGCATACCTAGTATGCGAACTGTTTTGTAATGATTCAGGTACGGGTTTTTTGCGTACCTAGTATGCGAATGGTTTTATCTGTAAAGGTCTGGGAACCTTGTTTGCTTACCTAGTATGCGAACAGTTCTACCTGAGTTGGGCCCGGGACGGCTGTTCACGTACCTGGTTTGTGAACGGCTGGACATGCCAAGGTCCGGATCTGCTGTTCGCGTACCTGGTTTGAGAACACAGTGGTTAAGTTCTAAAATCGGTCAAGTATGAATCTCATACTCATGAACTAAAACATATATGAATTAAGGAATGCAATCTTTACAAACCGTGGCTTAATATTCATGAATTGATTCTTGAATAAGTACTTTGTACAATTACGAATCAATACGATTTTGTTTCAATTTGTTCATATATATTTCTATGACATAGTGAACAATTCTATGAGGAACACAATTAGATTCATTTGATTATCATTCATGTTTGATAGATCATCATATTTGATCTAGAAGTGTTGGATGAATGTGGTTAACACAAAAGTGTTCATATGGCTAACTTCGGTTAACTGTTATTGAGCCAACTCAATATACACGTTTAGGTATGGTTACCCATATCTAAATGAAAGTATATTTCATTTGTGTGTAACAAGCTATATTTCTAAGCAGACTTAGCTTGAATCTTAAATCAGGCCTTTATCTAACGGTGAATATTGAATGCGTTGTTACTAAGCTATCTTAGCTTTGATTGTAAGCAACCCTGATTTGAAAGACTATATAAGGGAGAACTCTAGCAACTGGAAAACCTAGTCCCCGCACTTTCCTGTGTTTTAGTTGCGTACTAGAGTCGATTCTCCTTTAACCTAGGTTTTTCTAAAGCCATATTAGGTTAACGACTTGAAGACTTCATTTGGGATTCGTGAAGCCAGATCCAACTATTTTCTATGTAGTTTGATTCCGCAAGATAGATATCTAACACACTTCTGGTTTGATTAGTTTTTTGTTCTTGTTAGGTAAAATCAATTAGGCATCTCAAGTAGAGTTAGTGCTAGTCCAGAAAATGAATTATGTTTATCCTTTTGACTTATATTTTAGAAAGCCAACCATCTAGAACAACTGATATATAACAAACTTCATGTTCTGGTGTTAAGAAGAATAATGCATATGAATTCAAAATTAGTCACTCCTCCCATATATCAACAATAAATATTATTAACAATAAAAAAGTGGGCAGTTCTTTTTCTTTCGTAGAATATGGCTTGTTATTCAAAATGAGGTTGGAGCACAACCTGTTGCTAGGTTCCCAACCAATTTATTATAATACTCTTTACATATTTCTAATAAAATTTAATTTATTAATAATGATAAAACCAAAGACATGCCTTCCCTTTTCAATATGTCAAGGCAGGACTCAGTGCTTTGGCAGTGCAATAAAACCAAGCTTGCTCAAGACTACTTACTTGTTATTCCTGTTGATAGGCTTGGAAAAAAGATGGGGCCATGTCAGTTTTGTGTTGTTCTTAGTTATAGACTTGGCATTCCCCTTTTTGCAGAAAATAGTATTTGTTTATGTTGTAACAGGGATATGGATGTATATGGTGACCACGCTTTACATTGTGCTAACGAAGTTGGACTCAAGTTTCTACATGATCTTGTTCGTAACACTTTTTCGGATATTTGATATAGGGCAGGTGTACACATAAAAGTTAAGGAGGCCTTGGGTTTCTTATCTTATGATGGTGGTGATTCCAAACTAGCATACATTCTTGTCTATAATTGGAAGGAAGGTCGTGATACTTGTTTGGATGTGACGAGGGTTTTCTCTTTCGCAGGGGGTGGTATAAAAGATTTTACACCAGGTCTTGCTTTGTTTCAAACCGTTGAGCATAAAAGGGGTAAATACCCTGATGTATGTAGATCCAATGGATATAGTTTTTGTACTTTGGCGTTTAATACTTTGTGCGAGCTTGGTACTGAAACTATAGAATTTTTGTTATGATTGAAAAATTACATAGCTAGACATGATGCTGATATTAAGGTTCGTAATTATATTTTCATTAGGTTAGGTTTAGCTATCCAAAAAGGGATTGGAGCACCGCTTGTTGCAAGGCTACAACCAGTTTCTTGTAAAAAAAAAATAATCATGAATGAATTGTCCTCTTTTTGGTGAAAAAGATTGGTTCTTAATGTAAGTTGTACCTACATGCTTGGTACCTTAATGATGGCACCATTATCGGTGACACTCTTGAGGTATCCAAAGCTTTAAGCATCATATAGTCTGAAGGTTATATTAGAGAGTTACACCTTAATATCAGTAAGACAAAAAAAATTTGGCCAACTGAAGACCCGAGAAGAGCTGTAGAGGGTACCATTCCTACCAATATTGGCAGACCAGCAATTGGAGTGAAGCTATTAGGAGGTCCTGTGAGCATAGACTTGCAGTTTTGCAGTAACATGGTGTCTGCTAGGGTTGACAAGACCATTCAGTTAATGAATGCAATTAAGAAACTCAAAGATCCGCAGAGCGAAATGCTTCTTCTACGCAATAGAACGGGGGTCTCCAGAATGTACTTCATAATGCGTACCACAAATGCATTAGCTCTTCAGCAAGCTACAACTCACTTTGATGACCACCTGATGCAGTACTTGAGACATTTAATCACGGGGGACGTGGCTAGTTTTGGACCTTTGCAGCAACGTCTCTCCACCCTGCCTATCAAGGATGGTGGTTTCGGTATTTATACCATGTCTGATACTATCAACTACTGCTACCTATCCTCATAGAATCAAACACACTCTATCCAATAGGTTATACTTAAAGGCTCATTCTCTACATAAGTGGATTTATATATACCCAAGCTCTTTAGACGTTCATTCAGGTATGTGGGTTACCTCTACTTACTGCATCAATGACACTTCCCCCAATCCATGCACACCCTGGCAGTTACATACTTTGATGCTGTGAAGAAGAAAATCCCAATTAAATTTTCAATGTCTGAAAGAGATTCCGTACTATGACAATGTAATAGAATGAAGCATGTGCAAGACTATCTTCTGTCCATTCCCATTGTTGGGATAAATCAGGTACTTGGGCCTAGGCAGTTCCGAGCAGTAGCCAGTTATCGACTTGGTAACCATTGTTTGTCGCAGACAATGTATGCCCCAGCTGCAGCAGGGAGTCAGATATTTTTGGTGACCATGCGTTACACTGTGCCAGTGATATTGGGCTCAAGTTCAGACATGATCTTTTCCGAGATATCCTCGCTGATATTTGTTTTAAAGCCTGTGTTCATGCCAAGAAAGAAGTCGATTTGCGGTTTCTTTCAAACGAAAACAGCGCTTTGCGACCTGTCGACATTTTTCTATATAATTGGAAAAATGGCCAGGATGTTTGCTTAGATGTCACCAATGTATGCTGAAGGACCACGTATGGGCCTGCACCTCAACTTATCCAAAACTGAGATTTTCTGGCCAACCTATAACCATCGAAGAGATGAAGTTGATGTCTTTCCGGAACAGATCAGTAAACAGTCTTTGGGTGTGAAACTGTTAGGAGGGTCGGTAAGCCTTGACCTGAAGTTTTGTCGAGACATGGTCCAATGCAGGGTTGATAAAACTGTACAATTGATGTCCAAAATCTAAAAACTACAGGACCCGCAAGCTGAGATGCTGCTGCTACGTAACTGCAGTGGTGTATTGAAGTTATATTTCACTCTGCGCACCACTTGTACCCAGGCCTTACATCCTGCAACTTCAAACTTTGACAGGCATCTCATGCAGTATCTATGAAAGATAATTGTTGGTGATGGGTCAGGTTTTGGTCTCATACGACAGCGCATTTAACCCTGCCTATCAAGCTTGGTGGACTTGGAGTACTCACGATGGATGACGCTAGTTTCTACTGCTACCTCCCATCATGTTTTCAGACCCGGCAGTTACAAAACACCATCTTATCATGCCCACACGCATTGGAGTCCTGTTCCAACTATCAACTCGCTTTGCTAACCTACACACAGGCTTGTGGTATCTCTCCTTTTGAATTCAACATCAATGACGTTGCCCCCCAATTCATGCAAAAACTGGCAGTAAAATACTTTGGTGCTGTCACGGAAAACTTACCTGCAAGCCATTCTCTAACAGAGCGAGACTTATTCCTATGGCAAAGAAACAGGCTGCCCCATGCCATGGACTTTCTCAAGGAAATTCCGATTACTGGTCTTGGTAAATCTGTTGGGCCCGGTCAATTTCGTGATGTACTCAAATACCACCTCGGCATACCTTTCTTCGATTCTGACAGCCTATGCTCAAGCTGCGATAAGACGATGGACGCCTTTGGCGACCATGCTTTACATTGTGCCAAAGATGTGGGGCTTAAGTACCGGCACGACCTTGTGAGAGATGTGTTGTCGGACATGTGCCATAAATCCGAGGTACCTGCCAGAAAAGAAGCCTCCTTAGGACTCATATCTAACTCGGCCAACGATCTTAATCCAGCGGACATTCTTGTACATAATTGGGAAGGTGGGAAGGATGTTTGCTTTGACGTCACAGGCGTCTCCCCCTTCACAAGCGCTAGAACCCACAACTTTGCTCCCGGACACGCAATTTCCATGGAGATTACCCGCAAGCGTAATAAATATCTTGACAAGTGCTCCACACATGGATACGGTTTTGGTGTGCTCGCATTTTCTACTCTGGGGTAATTAGGCGATGATACAATTGCTTTTCTGAAAAGATTGTTATGATGCGAACCATAAGATAGGCGGTGCTCTTTTTCACAGGATAGGTATTACTATCCAAAAAGGTGTTGGTGCCTAGCTTGTTGCAGGCTTCCTACCACCGACTTGTAAAAGACCTCTTTTTTATTTTTAATAAAATGCCTCTCTCGGCGCTGGTTATAATAAAAAATAATAATAAATTATATATTGCTATCCCGAAAGGGTTTGTAACTCAACTTGTTGCAAGGCTCCCGACCAGCTTCTTGTACACCGTTTAATATTTATTAATAAAATCTCTTTATAGCAATACCAATAATAACCTCTCTTTTTTTTTTTAGAAAAAAGGCAAGCCTCAAATATTAACATTAATAATAAGCCAATTAAAAATCGGACGAGTTACACAACGAGTTACATTGCATACTTGGATATTTTCAACAGGCTTAGTAGGATCAAACATACAATATTCAACAACCAGACGACATATAAATTCAGACAACCTAACAATATATATACCAATCACCTCCTTGATTCCTAATTAGTAACGTGATAAGTTTAAGTGGCATGGTTATAAATTGCAAGGTTAGAATTAAGATTAACTCATCCAAACCTCTTAACAATTCTACGTATAATAGAGGTGTCAGGATCAATATGTCTAACCATTTCTCAAAGGTTTTTTATAATTATACAAATGATAACAATGGAATAAAAGAATCCATACATTTCACCAATAGTCAAGGTTTTCATCAAAGATAAGTTGATACAAGTAACAAGGAAAACAAAAATCGGTTATCTTGGGACGAAATCGGACTAAATCGGCCAGGAACTTCAACTGAATGTGTCTTCGGTAACCAGGGCCGGTCCTGCATCTTTTGTGGCCTAATGAAAGATTATTTTATTTGTGGCCCTTCTTAAATCAACTTTGTCCACTAAGATAGTACTTTTTATGTTTGATGTTTCTGTACTAGTACTTGAAAAAGACCAATTACGATCTTAGTGGACCTGACTTGCATCACTTGAGATTATTGTCATCAATTTCCACAAGCCGAGATCTCTGGGTCACAAGCACCACATTTCGAATTTAATCATCAACCAATGATTGTGGTTAGGATTCCTTACTTGGTACTATGGATCATACATTATTTTTTTTGCAGCATAATTCCTAAACGTACACAAATTAAGGATTATTTGATACCTTATCTAGCAAACATTAATCTAAACTTGTACATTCCATTTGATTTAAATCAGATCTCTATATACGTTAGTATACAAATAGCTAATGTAACGACTAAAAGATAAACAAAGAAATATTAGATCTAAAGAATTACCACTAATGTAAAAAATTACAAACCCTAAACTCCGTGATGAATGTGTAATCTAAGTATTTATTATTATTATCGATTCACACAATAAGTGAAAAAGAAATCAACAGCGGAAAACTAAATTTGAAATTTAATTAACAAATTAACCAAACCATTTACTTTTGGTTTAACCTAAAAGCTAAAGAGAAAAAAAATAGGAGTGAAAACGTGGGGTACCAAAATACACCACCAACTTTTTCTTAGGCAATCAGTATGGACAAACTTAACACAATTCCGAGAATTCAACTTAATGAATCTCAATCAAGGAATAATATCTAGAGTTATATCTCTATCTCCCACAATCAGAAAGTTTATAGAGACTAATTTGTAAACCTGATTTACGTGTGAGAGTACTTGAGTGATTCCAAAGATCAACTTCCCAAGTAATCAATCAAGTCGTATCCAACAAACAAGGTCGGACGTATCTACTATGATTGATTTACGTACAACATGTGATATTTCAATTAAAAAGATAAACAACATAATGCGGAAAAGAAATAACACAGACACCATAAATTTTGTTAACGAGGAAACTGCAAATACAGAAAAACCTCGGGACCTAGTCCAGATTGAACACCAAATTGTATTAAGCCACTACAGACACTAGCCTACTACCAATTAACTTCGGACTGGAATATAGTTGAGATCGAATTAAACCCTCGGAACAATTCAGTTAAAGTCGCGTTCCTTACGCCTCTTGAATCCCAGCAGGACTCCGCGCAATTGATTTTCTTAGCTGACATCACACCAACTAAGAGTTTCTTCATGTCAATTGAAGACTTTAAACCAATCTTCCTCCCATAGAAAAGCCTATATATGTGATTTCATTTTTTTTAAATCAAAGATCAAGGTAATGGAAATCGATAGCAATAGACAAAGTAGAGCTAACCTCAAAATCCGGACTTATGCAACCCGAAGTGCAGCCTAGATTATTATTCACCTCACAAGTATAAAACTTTTGGAATCAACAAAGTTTGAGATGAAGAGAACTTTGAAGATTACTATCTATCTTGATCAAGTGAGCAGCTCAACAATCGACCAAGATTAGGATACTCGAGCTATCAGATAAACAATAGCTGGACCTAGCTTCACGAATCCCTATGAAGTCTTTGTAGTCGCTAAACCCTAAAAGAGTTTCTGGAGAGGACGACTCTAGTAACAACTAGGACACGCCAAAAAGTAGTGTCAGGATTCAAAAATCCCAGTTGTTTGAGGTTCCCCTTGTTTAGACATTCAAAGCATATGTTGCTTTAGGTTTAAGATAAGATAGTTTTGGAACCAAGCAAATAATATCCACCGTTAGATGAATCTTTGAATCTGATTTACATAATCAAGATATACACTCTGGTTAGGATGAACCGTAACCGAACCGTGTATAATACCACGCTCATGAATGGTTAGCCGAAGCTAGCAAACTGAACTATAAGCTTGAGCATTTACATAAACACTTAAGACTTAACTCGAAACACAATCAAGTGATTAACTATGTCTATGGTGTTTTAAAAATATGAATAGAGATTATTCAAATGCTAATTATCTCGTAGAAATAATTTTATGTGCATAAGAATTTAATCGGCATGGTAAGTAGGCGTACAAGGTACAAGTAGTTAACCTGTTCGTGAAAAGTTATGTCATGGTATGTATACCGATATGTATATTTTATAACATAACCGAGTTCCGGAGTTCACAAGACCTTTTCAGTACGTGTACCGGTATGTAAACCATTTAAACATAACCGAGTTATGGAGTTATCACAGAACTATTTTGGTATGCGTACTGGTATGGATACCATTTATACATAACCAAGTTCCAGAGTCCACCGAACTTTTCTACTACGTGTACCGGTATGAATACCAAACCGGTTCTGTAACCAACAGTTCCTTTCTAGTATGCGTACTGGTTTGCGTACCGAATTCGGATTCACCGGTTTTACAGACTTTTAAAGGTGTGCTTACTAATATGCGTACCAAAATATGTTTGTCAACATATAGCTACTCCGCAACGTTTACGGAGTACATGTATTACGGCTTCAGACTTATAACAGTTCTCCCAGTTTGTAAGACTGATATGTACACTGTCTTATATCTAAATTTATAGGTGTTCTACATTTCTCTAAATCGATTCGAAACATTCCCGAATAACATCAATGACACATATTACTGTTCCAGGCTATTTTCGAATGATAATCTTGAATCATGATTTTGATTTCGAACAATAAATTGATCTTAACCGAAACTCATCAAGAATGAAATGTTCATTAAGCTTAGTCATATTTTGATGACTAATTACAAGAGAAATATTGCCTCGAAATTATTGATATGATTAAGATAGTCTAATTAATTATGCGACAACGTCTCAAAGATAGGAAAGTTAATATAACTTGAGAAATAGGTGGTTCAGCCATCACTTACCTTTTGTTGAAGAAGTTCTCCAAAAGCTTCGGTTGATCTTCGCCTTCAAACGGTAGAACACAATGATGACTGCCGTGATGTCCGTTTCTCAACTACATCTTTTATCCTAATCCGAGACTTAACTAATTGTAAACTAGAAATCAAGATATAGTTTTGATAACTAAATTTGATAACAAGCTTGAGATAGCAACACTTGTGAGTTCGACCGAGAAATGCTCTAAGATTTGATCTAATATTTAATAAAGCTCCAAATAGAATCAAACCTGAAAGACGAGGGTACCCAAATACACCCCAATCTTTTAATTTCCACCTATAATTTTGATATCTTAAGTTATCGTCTATGGACAAATTCGAGACAATACAACTTCAAGATATTTACTTGATAATAGTTACGGTTCGAAACCGATTTACTATAGGATCAATATCAAGTTATTAGGATTAACGTACAAGTGTAATTTACTTTATTATAATAAGATAATTATAATGCGGAACTAAAGTAAATGACCCAGCAAGATTTTGTTAACGGGGAAACCGCAAATGCAATTAAAAACCCCGGGACCTAGTCCAGTTTTGAATACTCTCAGAATGAAGCCGCTATACAAAGAACAAAATACAATTTCGTATAGTTAAGACCAAGTAAATTACCCCTAGTTACTTAGTTTCCTCAGTATCCCTGCGTCTTCGACATTTTGGTCACACACGTGAATCTCAAGACGGAAATCATTATCTCAAGTTGCTTTACCAAGTAAAGTCTTTATGTACTCAACTCCTTTTGATTGTATTCCAAACAGTAAAGGAACAAATCTGTTTGGTGACCACTTCAATAATTTTTAGAATAAAGATTTGTTGAGTTGTTGACAAAGGCTCTTATGTTTAATCTAATAAACTCCTTTGTCGGGTAAGATCAATCCGAATCAGTAACTTAGATTCATATTCACAACTATGCGATTCGGATAGTTGCCGATCTAAACGACTTTATGACCAAATCTATCAAGAGATAAACCAAATCTAAGTCGGATCCCAATCGATCAAGATGTGTGCACAAAATTCACAAGATATGAAAACTAAATAGATAAATCTTCTTCCTCTTCAAATCTTCGATTATCTTTAAAGTACTTGCACACAAAAACTTGAATCCTCTTGTGATCAATCACGCACAGAACAGAGTCTGTTAACAATGATGATTATCACAAGATTTCTTTAGATCTAACAACAATTCTAAAGATCTCGTCGATACTGTGATCTAGTTTGAGTGACCCTTATGTGAGAAGAGAAGGCTCTCAACAATAATCAAACTAGGTGCAATCAAAGTTTCAACAACCGTTAGTCAATCAAATCAATAATCGAAAATTAAAATAACAGTGCGATTATCTAGTTTCCCACCGACGGTACTCATAGAGCTTCTTGATCCCACAGAAGTCTTTAAACAAGAGGTCGTAGGAGATTTCTCCTAATTAGGTTACTTTCCTCTCCGAATAGATGGCTCCACCAGAAACAACACGAATGAAGTTTGCCTGGCTCTTAGGATAGTTTGCAAGAAATGCAAACTCAAGTATTTATAGACCAAGGTTGTTTGGACAACAAGGAAATTCCAAAACCGAAAATATTCTCTAGATATGCATTAAAGTACCTAATTTTGGTTTTCCTATTTTCAATTAATGTTAAACAATATTTCCGAAATCTCTTTTAGATATTTTATTATTATTAGTTTAGCATATCAACTAATAATCCTTTTCTAGAGTATATGCTTTAATTGCCGGTAATTAAAACATATAAAATCGAAAATCATAATTAAATGCTTTTCAATATTTCGGTTTGGGGCCACCTTGAGCATCAAGGAATTATCTTTGAACAATGAATGATAAGATTTAGCACATGTTCAGATAATGTCGACATCTAGAAGTTTCCTATCTTAGCAAACCATAATCCAAAATTCACAAACAACATAAAGAAATATGTGAATATAGGAAACTCGGTTTTGCTCTTGGGACCGGTTATACCATGACTCCCAAACTAAGTTATGATCGGTTATACCATGCTTCTCAATATAGGTTATGACTACCATGCTTTCCAAAATTAGTTAGGACCGGTTATACCATGTCACTGGATATAGGTTATGACCGGTTATACATTGCTTCCCAAAACTAGTTAGGATCGGTTATACCTTTTCACGAAGTATAGGCTATGACCGGTTCTACCTTGATTCTCAATATAAGTTAAGATCGGTTCTACCTTGTCATCTTGCATTGGTCATCCAAATATTATCAATGAAAAACCGGACCAACACACTTATGATTTCCCTTTCGATTATGAAACAAGTTCATACATCTACTTCCTTAAACCCATGTAATAATACATAGTTTTCTAGGATGAAATCACACCTATATCCCATACATAATCAAGTAAATAAATACATAGATTATGTTGATGTAGTATTTACGAAGTTCAAAATATAAGCGTTATACTTCGTAATTCAATATAATTCCTTGACACTTTGATCATAATGCTATGACAAAGTCTAATCACTAGAGTGTCATAAATATAGCTTCGCATGTTATGTTTTCAATACGAAGCGAATTGAAAGATAAGTTAGGAATGAAAACAAGTCAAGTCAGTATTACTAATCTCAAGTGGAAGGATGATGTCTTCGTTGTAGTCGTTACTTCTTCACATTCTTCAGGTCTTCAGAGTAATACTTGTAAGTCTCAGCATTCCTAGACTTTCTAGTCTAACCTAAACGAAGATGACTCTAGTAATTAATTAAGCGAATCTAGATGGGTTTTGATACCAAACTTGACATACCAACGCTTGGTGGGTTCAACCGACCTATGCTCTAACAAAACCCTAACTTTAATCTAAGATCCTATAACAAACAAAAAACAACAACTAGCTAAGATTTGATTAAAAAAATATGATTTGAAGATCAAACGGAATCAAACCCTTAACTTAAGTCTAAGTTTTTAAAAATGAATATTTTAATCTACAAATCAAATATAATCAAACCCTAACTAAAATCTAAGATCCAAAGAGAGAGAAAAGAGTAAAGGGTGGCAAGATAATGTGTGAGAGATTTGAGAGGAGGGTACCTGCTCAGACCTACTCTAAAGGAGCGGATCTGAGCTGGTGAGGATCAGGTGGTGATGAAGGTTTCTCTGATAGTTAGGTTTTCATAGGGGAAAACTCTCTAGGGAGATATTTGCAGCCTTGTTGGTGTGTCCATTTTGATCTTTTTTATAAAAATTTTTAACAGAACTAGTAGTAAAACACCAAGGTGACCAAATTAGAAGTACAAAAACTCCGTTCAAATGTTGGGATCCATTAAAACTCCATATTAAACAAAATTGATACAAAACCCCAAATTTTTAAAATTTGATACAAAAACTCCAAACAAAATTGGTTTCATCATATTTTTTCCTATTTTTTTTATCATGAAACCAAAGATTTTAATGATGAAATAGTAAATTTATGATAAAACCAAAATTTGGTGGTACTATTTTGGTTAGTGGTGGTGTTGGTTGGTGGTGGTGCTTTATATGGTGATGGTAGTGCTAGTATTTGTTGGTGGATGTAGTGTTGGTTGCTAGTAGTGGTAGTTGATTGAGGTTTTTGTGTTACTTTTGTTATTTGGAGTTTTTGTGTTACTTTTATTTTGATGGGTTTTTTGTGGATGGATAGTGACACCTTTGGGGTTATAACTCACGACCTATTTTTTTAATAATAACAATTACTCTTACTATATTATTGTCTTTCTTCTCGCCCACACATTTATTAACCATAACCCATTTAAAATAAGTGCTTAAGCTAACCAAACAGATCTCTCTAAATATTCGACATAGCCCACGAAATTATGTATAATTATTATATATAGCCCATAATAATAAAATAATCACTAAATCCCTAAATCGACATCAACAAAAAAATAAAAAATAAAAATTATCTAATCAAATATATGTAAGATATTTGACATAATTAATGTTTTTTTTTAAGAATAATCAACACCCACAATCAATTTTAGTATAATCATGATTGAGAAGAAAAAAAAAACATCATCTTATAGATTTTTCCTTCTTATAGATTATGTTTATGGAGTTCCAGGAGAATGATCCTAGGAAAATAATTAAAACCTTAGTTAATTCCATTTCGATTGACGTTGTTTTGGAAAAAAAATTAAGGAAACAACTAGAATATACACCCCCGATCAATTTTGATGTAATCATGATTAAGAAAAATTTATTTTAGAGAAAATAAGAATTAGAGTTTATTTTGTTTTGGGGAAAAAGTAAGAATTAGGGCTTATATGTAATTGTTCAATTTGAGAATACTAAAAGAACAATCATAATTAATTTTAAGTATGATTCAGAAAAAAAACTAGGGCTTATTTTGATTTTGAGTATGAAGGATTTAAGTTTGATTGTTAGCAAATAAATTAAGGCTTGTTTGGTTTTTCCTTTTTAACTTTTGGTGTTCCTTTTAATTTAAACTTTTTAGGCTATGGTTAATAAATATATGAGCTACATTTAAGAGAAGCCATTGCTAATATACATACTAGTTTACGGGACCACCAGCTGCCTGTTGACCAAATTTTACATTCATGTACTAAATACTTTTTAAGGGCTCTTTTGTGCTTGGAATTTTCTAATCGTGGTACGCCTTTTTTATGGCTGGTTGGGCAAAAGCCGCAAAACAACCTATCCGATCCATCTGTTACTGTCTAGCCTGATGAACTCTAATATAAAGAAAGAAATTTGCATTTTGCTTACAAAATTAAAGAAAAAACCATTTTGATAATAAAATCATCTACAAAAAAAACAAAAACAAAGCACAAATAATATTGAACATAACATATACTACTTTTGTAGCTCCACCAGTGGCAGTACCACTTCTCTCAGTCAAAGACTTAAAACACTAGCTTTAGTACTATCTTTATTAGCAACCGCTAAACCAATAACAATGACATATATGGAACAATAAAAGCAATATAATACAGTACACTACACACAAGGCCTTTCCTTTTCTCTTCTTTTATCCCGTAATCACTTGCAATGGCCAGAGTCGCCAGACAAACAGACAACTGGAATCTTTAACAATGAAACAACCCATTTCTATTTTCTTTGTACATTCAAGGAAATCATTGCCCAATAATCACTTCTTTTCCAATCCATTCTACTCTTTACAACGTCATGAATCCCGGTAACAAACAAACATTATTTCCTATTCCAACTAAGCAACAGTTATAATATTTCCACTGTTGTTATCACCGGAACTGAAGCAGCTTGAGGACATTCTCTTAAAAGCAGAGTGCCTTGATACATCAGATGCGGTTGAGGATGATGAAGTAGGACTAGTTGATAATGCAAGAGATAAGGAAGATGGGTTTCCTGTAGATTTAATATTCAAGTTCAAATTATGTATCCTTGATGCTGCTGGTGGTGGTGGAATTGGAAGTACTGGTTTTGGTCGAATAAATTTCGAAGAAGAAGCCTCTTGTACCTGCACATTTCCTGTTGCTAGAGTGACCAATTTATTCATTTCCTCTTGATGACTAACAGTACTGCTTTCTTCGTCTCCCATAAACGTATCTGTGGTGATGTCGAAAAGACTAGATCGTCTCCGGCGCCGATTGAGATTATTTCTTCGAAGAAAATACTTTTGAGCATGACTAGCAACTTGTGTAGGAGTTCTAGTTTTCACGAAATTCCTTGAAATTCCTCTCCAATCACCTTTTCCTACTTTCTGTAAACCTAATAAGAACAATTTGTGTTCTTCTTCTGTCCATGGAACCCCTACAAACAAACAAACAAACAAAATCAAAATCATAAACAGAACTGGGAAAAAAAATGCTAATTAAGAAATCAAAAATTAAGATGTTAATTAAGGAACAAATTGCGAACCTCTTTTACGTTCGCGGCTTCGTGCAGCAACATCATCAGAAGCATAACCGGTAGCAAGTACATGATGATCAACTACATTTAGTTCTTGATCAGCTGCTGCTAATTCATGTGGTAATTGTTCATATTGTGATAAATTATTCAGACTAACACTCTTTCTAAAAGATCCTTCTGTAAGTACTCTTACTCCAAATAACATGAATCCACCTAATTCATCGCCGCCGCCGCCGCCATTAAGTACACAACCACTAGTCTCTGAACAATTTCTTGACATCTTAATAACAATCTCTTCTACTTCTTCAGATCTTGAAATTTCAGACGTATGTAAGTTTTTTTTTTTTTTTTAACTCTCTGTTGGTTGGTTGGTTGTTATAAATAAGAGCGAATTGGCGGTATTTCTAGTTATGTCCTCATAACGTGTTTCAAGGAGTATTAGGAATATTCCCTACTTCCCGTTCTAGAAACTCATGATAACCATTGGATCTAATTGTTTTACTTTGATTGAAAAAAGGTTTGATATGGAACCATAGACGTCAAACAAAAATGATTTTTGTTCCGGATGGTTTGGAACGGTGGTTTTGGACTAACAAAACCAACCATCTGACCACTGGATGGACAACGAGATTAATGAAGTTTACGGTACTAACAAAAATGATTCATAGATCGAGAGAAAAACTCTTCAAAACCGACAAGTCGGCATTCGGCATTTACAACTTTATTTTCTTTTTAACAGGTTTCATGGCATATGTTATTTTAGTAGACCCATTGGAAGTCAAATCTTGATATAATAAAAGCGGTGTATATATGCATTTGGGATTGGGTTAGTTGTATCATGGAGAGTGGAACGGATGGAGTGGAAATATCTTACAAGGATAGCCACCCACCAATAATGATTTTGAATGATGAAGTCTTGCTTCCAACAGTTTTAACGGTGGATATGATGGTAGTAGGACCAATTGGTGGCCATGCATGATCTTTGATATTGATTGGTCTGATTTTTTTTAAAAAAGACAAGAGATATAGAGAGAGGGAGAGAGATAATGTGATGTAAGCTTTTGATGAGACGGTCAGAGGAGGAAAAGGGTGGTGGAGGAGAAATGTTGGTTAACCACCGTTGGTTTGGCATATTCTCAGTTTTACTTTCAAGAAATATTTTTGAGTGCATGAGCTGGTGAAAGGATTAGGAGATTTGGGACCTACATCTTAAACAGCCTCAACTGGGTACTGCTACTCGTACCACCATGGTGTTGTCCCTAGGTTGCACACACGCGGACGCGTAAATGCAGATACGCCACGATGCGGACGCGGACACTATAAAATTCTCAAAAAACTAGGACGCGGACATGTATATACATATTTTATTTATATATAGTTTATATATACAATCATGTATTTCGATCCTAAAAATTAGAAAATGATGTTACATGTGTATAAATTTCAAAAGAAAATAAGAGATCGTTTGTTTATACACACCGAAGGTCAAGCAATCAATCACTATTAATCACATGGCACAATCAAAATGCATTCTTAGAACAACATATGCCCAACCAAGGGTATACGTGATGTCATTTCCAATTACAAAACCTTAATAAAGACCTAAATGATTGATCTAAATGTTCACATTTCTTCATTTAGTTAATAATAGTAAAAATAATGGAAGAAGTTTAAATGAAAATGAAAAAAAACACGCTTCAAACTCGAGTCATCAGTGCGTCCAAACCAGACGCGCGCAGGACGCGCACATTGATGCGCCCGACGCGCACCGTGTCAGCGTCCAACGCGCATCCCGTGTCCGACCCGCGTCGGACGCGGACAAGGCTAAAAAAATGCAGCTTCCGTGCAATCCAGTGTTGTCCCCATTTTTATATTTTATAATATGTTTTAGAGGTGTCATTATAGTTGGAAGCCTGGTTAGGGCGACTCCTATGGTCGTGTTCAAATGAATTTATTTGTTGAGCCAGATGGATGGCCAAACTCGTTTTTCCATTATGGGAAAAGAAGTGGGCGGCTGAAGATCAAGCGTGTGAGTCAACTAAAAACGCTGGCAAGTTAAACGAGTGATCTAACTAAAAACGCTGGCATGTGAAGCAAAACCGCCAGCGTGTGTAGTACAACCACCAACGGGTAGTTTTTCAATTTTAAAAACGGTCATTTTTTTCCTTCAAATTTACCTCTATAAATTACCACCCTCTTCAAACAAATCACTCACACCAAAATTCACTTCTCTTGAATTTTCTCTTCTAAATCTATTTCAATATTTAGTTTTATTATTGGAGAAATGGCTGAAAAGGCGATCGCACTTTTTTGCGATGCAAAACTTGAAGCTTCTGTTTCTAAGATATGTGGAAGTCTTAAAAAGATTGAAAATTGTAAGAGGGAAGTGCAAGTTTTTGAAGTTGCTCCAAGAAAATGTTCCGCTAAAAGGCAGAGAAGAGCTCAAGTTTTGAAAGTTAACAACAAAAAATTCAAAAACAAGGGCAAAACTGTCAAAGAGCGCGTTGAATGGAAGATGCGTCAAATGAAGATAAACAGGAGGCCAAAGCTTGTACTTGATTTTTATTGAAGTTGTTTAGTACTTTTTATTATTGTCTAAGTTTATACCTTGTAAAAGAATTGGCAGTAATATCAATGAATGAAAATATTTAGATTTTAAAATAGATTTCCACTTCAGATTAAGCGATATATTTATTACATTTTAAACTTGCATATAACATCAAACTACATTTTAATAAACCACAACAATAACATCAAACTACATCAAATCCAGAGACATTATCTCTGTAGAGTTCATAACATTCAAAATGCTTAAACTCTCTTCCGGTTTCTTCAGTAAACTTGGTCTGAGCGATGCTTTTCTGTAAAACAGATAAACAACAAGTTAAGATATTTATGATGCAGTTAATCAGTGAGGACAAAGGTAAGATACTCACCAGTTTTTCGTTGGATAATCCAGAATTGCTACGGTGAACCATCCACAAAACTTCTGTATATGTTTGACTTCCTTAGTGATGAATGCAATTCTTAGTTCTAGGCTCTTACTGTTTCTTATGGTTTCGTTCCGCGATGCTACAAAATGTTCCAATACTCTTTCCCAGATATAGTCACTGTTCATTGGTCTCATCATACGATGTAATTAACATCGAACAAGAGTAACATCTTCTTCCATTGTAGAGACTGGGACAGGCATTCGAGTGCAGTACAGATGTGTTTGAGAATGAAATGGACCATCTTTTAGAATTCTAAAACACGCTTCGTAACGAAAAGGTTTATCGTGAGCTTCCTCCCAATTATCAAGAGTTGTTTGGATCACTTCATCTTGAGCTACACCAATGAAAATTTCTCGATCAATTTCCCTTATCAGAGAAAGAAATGGCTGGATTGCAAGCCTAATAGATAGAAAACGAGCATACAATCGACAAGCATTTCGGTTTCCCGGGTTCCCCGTCAGTGAGACGAACATTGTAAATACGTTCTCCCAAAAAGAAAGCCCATACCAACGATTACCCTATGGAAAAAATATGCTTTGCATATAGTTATATCCTCTTCTTCAGTAAACTTGGGACCATGATTTCTAACAGACATTTCTGCAAAGTGAGAGAGATTAAGAGTTTTAGAAAGAAAGAAGGAGAAGAAGATGTGAATTTGAAGATGGGAAGAATGGAATTTATAGGGCGAGAAAGAAAATCGAGACGTTGGAAATTTAGCCGTTGGCGTTTGTAGTAAAACCGCACGGCTTTACTACAACCGTCCGTTTGAATTACCATAGGAATTGGCGGTTATAGTAAAACCGCGCGGCTTTACTACAACTGCCCGTTTGAATTACCAACGCATACTCTTTTTCTTATAATTACAACACTAGGTTTCATTCTTAACCAAACCAACAAATTTCTTTCTTAAGCCAACAACATCCACCATGTTTTCTAAAGGCAAAGCGAAAAAAATATTATGTGTCGAAGCAAAAGAGGTTTGTCCATTATGATTCATGGATAACCATAGTCTTACGCAATGCCCTTGGATGTATTCAAATTGTCCGCGGGAAGGTTGTTCACGCATCAAAATGGTGATTGAATCACAACCGGAAAAGATCAGGTATTTGCAATGTCAAGATCCCAACTTTCCAGAGGAACCACATATGCTAGATGATGCAACGAAGATTAAAGAAGAAGAAGAAACGTTTGCAACACTCTGCAAAAACTTCAAACTTAAAGCCAAATTGAAGAAGAAGTTATTACACTGCAAGCATTGTGGAGATGGATATCACGAATACAAATATTTTCCACAGAGAATCAGCGGATGCTCAAATCTCTGTTGTAGGACTTTTATCCATTTGTGCACTTCTACTGAAGAAGACAAAGATGGAAGGCATTTCTGGAATTATCCTAGGTGTTTTTTGGTGGAGTGGGATGATTAAAGTTGAAGGACATATCGATTCACTATGGTATTATGTTATACTTTATTGTTTATGAAAAGACGAGGGTACCCAAATACACCACAATCTTTTTGTTTCAACCTATAAGTCCTCTACCGAATGTGATCGTCTATGGACAGAGTCGAGAAAATACGACTGGTTCACACTTCGTGTGATCGTCTATGGATACGAGATCGAGAAAATACGATAACAAGATAACTTGTGTGATTGACTATGGATACAAGATCGAGACAATACAACAACGAAGTGTGTTACTTGATAATAGGTTCGATAATAACCAAACTCTATAGGATCACTATCAAGTAATGCGGAGTTAACGGATATGTGTATTTTACTTTATTATATTAAATAATTATAATGCGGAAATCAAAGTAAAAGACACATCAAGATTTTGTTAACGAGGAAACCGCAAATGCAGAAAAACCTCGGGACCTAGTCCAGTTTTGAATACTCTCAGAATTAAGCCGCTATACAAAATCTAAACCAACTTCGTATAGTTGAGACCAAGCAGACTACCCATAGATACTTAGTTCCCTCAGTATCCCCGCGCCTTCGACTTCTAGAGTCACGCACGTGAATAGCAAGTCCTTTGGATCGTATTCCAAACAACAAAGGAAGAATCTGTTTGGTAACCACTCTAATCAATCTTTGCTACAAGATATATATGAGTTGTTGACAAAGGCTCTTCCATTTAATCTAATAAACTCCTTTGTCTGGTTAGATCAATCTAACTTTAAATACCGAAATAGTCAAGAATAGATTCGCACTCAATCAAAATAAATCTCAAAGAGATATATTGAGCAAGGTAGTCAATATCGGTTGTACAGGCCAATATTACATGTTTTTATCGGGTATTGGAAAATACCTATACGATACTGAAAATATCGGCGATACAAAAGAGGAACGATATTATCGGTTGTACAGGCCGGTACAGGCCGATATATCGGTTTTACTTATACACCGATAATATCGGTTTCAGTGAATAAATTTTCCATCAACATGCATCTAGTCTTTACAAACAAGTACAACGCCAATTGGAGAAGGTACAAAGTCCTAATGTATTTATGATATAAAATTAATGACTATATGGTAGGATATAAGATGGAAATCATATTTCGATTGCAAGGCAGGGAGATGTAAAAGACAAAAGTGAAAGATAATAAGAAAGATTTACCAGCATAATGGGACAAGAAACACAATGCTGGCTAATAAACCACCTTGTATTTTGGACATTTGAGATATATGCATGATTCTTATTATTTTTTACTATGGTTTTATAAATATTTGAAATTCTAGTTCTAATAATGTATCACTGATAAAAACCGATATTATCTTTTGTATAGATGTATCGGACCCGGCCGATACGAGACCGATACGCGATATTAACTACCTTGATATTGAGAATGCCGATATCACGTAATTAATCAATCGAATAAATATGATTCTAGTTGAATCCCAACCGATCAAGGTTTGTGCACATAATTCACAAGATACGAAAACCAATAAGAAATCTTCTTCGTCTTCAAATCTTCTTTAATCTTCAATAACCTACACAATACCACTTGAATCTCTTGTGATCAATCACACGCATAACAGAGTCTGTTAACAATGGATTATCACAAGATGTCTTTAGATCTAACAACATTTCTAAATATCCCGTCTATACTTCGATCTGGTTTGAGTGAATCTTATATCAGAAGAGAAGATTTTCAAGAATAAACAAACTAGGTGCAATCAAAGTTTCAACAACCGTTAGTCAATCAAATCAATTGAAAACTAATAACACTGCAATCATCTAGTTTCCCACGAACGATACTCATAGAGCTTTTTGATACCACATAAGTCTTTAAACGAGCGACCGTAAGAGATTTCACCTAATTAGGATACTTTCATCTCTGAATAGACGGATCCACCAGAAACAACAAGAAATGAAGTTTTAATGGCTTTTAGGATAGTCTGCTAGAAATGCAAACTTAGGTATTTATAGACCAAGGATGTTTGGACACCAAGGAATTTTCAAAACCGAAAATATTCTCAAGATATGCAATGAATGGCAATTCCAATAAATGCTTGTCCAATATTTCCAAAATATCTCAATAGAAAATCTCCAATTAGTAAATGCACATTACTAATTTTTATTCTCTAGAGATATGCATTTAATTGCTGGTAATTAAAGCATAAAACCAAAAACCTTAATTAAAAGATTCTCAATTTATTTCGGTACATGATCACCTTGAGTACTAATGAATATCTTTGAACAATAAATGATAAGAGTTACTGAACGTGTTCAAAGTATGTTGACATCTTTTCACTGCAAATCCTTATTCATATCTACATGGATTTGCATTCTTGGAATCGGTTATACCACACTTCCAAACAAGTTTAGAATTGGTTCACCTGTATTCCAAGACTACTATGTGATTGATCAAATACCAACTCACATACATGGGTTCAATCGATTCTACCAATCACCGGGATCGGTTATACCTAATTATGGAAACTCTTGTAATCGGTCACACCAGTCACTAGGATCGGTTACACCAGTTACAAGGATTGGTTCCATATACACATGGTATTACTTGTGATCGGTCACACCAGTTACCAGGACCGGTTACACCAATTACAAGGATCGGTTACACATACTCATGATCGGTCACACCAATTACTAGGATCGGTCACACCAATTACAAGGATCGATCATACCATCACATGGTGATTACTTAGGATCTGTTACACCAATTAATAAAAACCAGTCAAACCAAATCATAAGTGAAGTATTGTGATTAGTTATACCAAGATACATAACATAAGTTAAGATCGGTTCTACCATCTCACACATATTGGTCATCCAAAGATTTGCAATGAATAGCCGGACCAATAAGCCTAATGATTTCCCTTTTGATTCACGAAAAAAGTTCATGAATGTACTTCCTTTAAACAAATGTAAAACATTGTTTCTTATGATGAAATCTTCACCATAACCCCTTCACATAATCATGATACTATGATCATACAATTATGATCATGTCACATCACTAGAGTATTATACAATATGTATTGTATATACAACTTCGAAGTTATGTTTTCAATATAACACGACTTGAAAGATACGTTAGGAATGAAACAGTTCAAGTCAATATTACTAACCTCAAATGGAAGGATGATGTTGTCGTTGTAGTTCGCTGCTTCTTCACATTCTTCAGGTCTTCGGAGTAATACTTGTTGTCTCAACATTCCTAGAATTCTAATCTAACCTTAACGAAGTTGACTTTAGTATTTAATCAAGCGACTCTAGATGAGTTTTGATACTAAAATATGACAACCAAACTTGACATACCAATGCTTGGTGAGTTCAACCGAGATATGCTCTAACAATCTCTCCCTTTGTCAATTTTAGTGACAAAACTCTTATTACATATGGATAAACAAATTACAAAATAATTCATTTTACATACTCTTGATTCCAAGTTTCAACAGCACAATAACCTGCATATATTCAATCAATAAATGCCGCTGTTGACATCATGAATAACAAAAGCTTTTACTCCCCCTAAAGGTAAGCTAGGTAAATTATCAATCCGAATATTTTTGTTATTCCTCCTTTTTTGTAGTCAGAATTACTACAACAACAATATGATATGTCTATCCCCCTTAGTCAATGCTTTACTCTTTCGTTAGATATAACGTTTAAGCACAATTGTCCTTTCCTTAGTGATTGAAAATCACTTGTTTACTACATATATTTCTCCTCCTTTTTGTTACAAAATGAAAAATGTTCGAGCAAATAAAGGACAAACCGAAAGGATCTTACAAATCTAAAAGACTTGTACACAACCTATAAGAGTTAAGCACGAAGGTTTCACATACCACTTTAGATAACCAATATTAAAACCGAAACTACAAGTAATTTAGTTTTAATATGTTATCAAGGAAACAATTTCTCGAAGCAATTTTCCCTAATAGTTTAACAAATCGACTAAGAAACTTAATTACCTTGTTAAACCGGTTGCGTATGCACAACCGCTTGTTATGATAAGACCAAAATAAAGATTAGAATTAACTTTATTTTTCTCATCAGGCTCTAATTATTCAGACAATAACTTAGACCTTTCCGTTTAGACAAGACAAACACTAGGTTAGTTAACTAGTTTTCTTGTCAAGGCATTTGATTAGACTTGAATAACCGAATCCTCCAATTTGATAAGTCTAACTAAGATCAGAATTAACTTAGTTTCTCTTATCCGAAATCAATTTGGACTAAACAAATGATCCTGTATTTTGTTAAGCCATAAACAATACATACAAATCAAAATAAATTGACTTGCATAATTATTTTATTAACCTGAAGCAATTGAAACAAACATAAACATTATAGTACCGCAATTGCACCGAATTTCGTTAAGCAAAAACACTTGATACCCAACAATAAAGACGATACCAAATAATAAGCCAAATAAATTGACACAGTTTTTTTTAATCGGAAACAATTGAATCACACACACACACACATCCATACACAATATAATGGAACATATCAATTGTACTGAAATTTTGTTAAGCAAAATTAAAATATTTGCAATATAAACAGGCTTTTCTTAAACAGGAAAACGATAAACTAACAACTTCGTTACCTCAAGTTCCGCAGCCTCTTTTCCCTAGAAACATATATCATTAAGAGCAAGTTCAAATAAGAACTCTCCCCCCAGTGTGTTGTCATCCTCTCGCAAGAACAAAAGAATAACAACAAAAGCAACCTTTACCAGAGAAAGGTTGAAACGGTTTTAAATAACGCGTGCCAATTGAAAAAGTTGAAAACCCGAAACACATATGTTATGCTGAACACAACTCATGTAAACATAAATTGATTCAACATATTGTGACTTTTCACATATGAGTTTCAATCGGAACACCTTATGATCCTTTGATAAAGCCTACCAACATGGGCTAGAACTTAATCTCGCTAAATCAAAAAGCCACACAAATCATAAGGGTCACATCATATGAGATCGAATACTAAGGTTAATGAAAACCGAAATCAGACATCCCATAAACCGAATACATATAGCAAAAATATAAACAATCATGCACAGGCTGTAATCGGTAACTATCACAAGAAAAATTATAAAATATTCTTATTCATAAATAATAATGATAGTTTTATTCAAAAATAGACCTTATACAATAATTGAAGTAAATCAAAAACATTGATGTCTATTTTTTCTAAATAAGAATCTAATCTTATTTTTATTCCATGAGCAACTTAATCCTTCATATCAGTACTAGAGGAAGGCATGTTATTACTTTCAGTCTTGAGCTTGTGAATTTCTTCAAGAAGATAACCTTGTTACTTGACCAGAATTTCTTGTAGTTGTGATGTTTTTGTGAAGTACTCTGCAAGTACATGTAATTATGTCTTTGATTGAACACAAAATTTTGTCAATATCTCAATACACTGAACTTTCTTCAGTATCTTTTCTTCTTGCTAAGCCAATCTCTCTTTTTGATCTTCCTCTTAGGTTTCTTAGCATCAAAAGATGGTGCAGACTTATTCTTAAAGAACTCTTTTAGATCAAGCACCTTTGTAAGAGAAGATATTGGATCCTGACTCATAGTTCAGACAAGGAATGACCAGAGAATGAGAGAGATCTTTTATATTTTTCATACTACCAAAAATATAAAATTTCTATAAATACGAGTATCTTAGGATATATTTTCAATTACTAGATTTTATTCCCATAATCTACACATAAGTGCCTTGATTTTTTATTGCTTCCTCACATACATAATAGGCACACAGGGTGAGGAAGCAAAGAGGGTGTTCTTGATCTAGTAAAGTATGATTCAAATAACTTCTCTTGTTACCTCGAATTAACGAAACTTCCTGAGATTGGTTGGAATGGCATATGCACTTCTTAGCAATCCTTGTTTTTGAGACAGTTTTACACATTGTCTTATTTTTCCCTTCACCATTAGATGATTTTTCAACATCGGAAGACATACCCATTTTCAAAATGGTTAAATCACTAATGGAACATGAGGGAATCAAATTAACAACAAGTGCAATATTAGTTGTTTCCTCTCCTTCAGAGTTGTATGAATCATAGGTCTCGTCTAGAGTTACAGCTAATGCCTTGCTTCCAGTGTATTTCCTTAGATTAGGACAGTCTTTATCCAGATGACCAAAACCTTTACACTTGAAGCACTGAGGCTGATATTCATCGTCTTTTTCTTGATCCTTTTTATTCTTGACTAGAACTCGATCATGGGGTCGAGAAGATCGATGAACATCTTTTATGAATCTCTAATTACTTTTCTTTAAGAGATCTCGAAACTGTCTTGTAATCATTGATAATGTTTGTTTTACATCATCATCAGAATCTTCTGTAATCAATTCATCAGAATCATCTAACAATCTATTTTTCTCCACAGGAGCTTTTGGAAAATTTTCAACTTTGAAAGCGATTCCTTTAGCTTGAATAGATTGTGATTCATGATCAAATATCTTTAACTTCCCAAAAAATGTGCTTCGTGAGAGAGTTGAAAGATCATTTACCTCTATGATTGCATGCTTCTTAGATTCGTATCTAGATGACAATGATCTGAGAATTTTGCACACTATATCCTTCTCAGAAATAGTCTTTCCAAGAGAGAAAGACGCGTTTACAATCTCAGAGAGTTTAATATGAAACTGTTCAAAAGTATCATTGTCATCCATTCGAAGGTTTTCCCAATCAGGGGTGAGAGTTTGAAGTCTAGCTTCCTTTTCTGATGTGTTACCTTCAAATACGATCTGTAGATTATCCCAAGCTTCCTTTGAAGTTTGGCATGTGGATACATGATGTTGCAGATCACGGCATGTATAATCGCATTCAAACCATCTGAATTCTGTTTAGCAGATGCCTTGTCTTCCCCTGAATAATCTACTAAGCGTTTAAACCCAGTTTCTGAATCTTCCATTTTTGGGAGATTATATCCATCAACGACTAATATCCAGGTATTAAAATCGTGTGATTGAAGAAAAGATCTCATAGCAACGACGAATTCCGATACATGACGACTAATTAGACTAAAACGATATGACAATACGTGAGAATCACGCCCATTAATGTTCCCTGTTTTAGCGGCGAACATTCTATAAACTTTCTCCCAGAAACACAACGTCGATTCGACTACATTCCTATCGACAGCATCTTGTGTGTGAAAAACAAAGGTTCTACAAATAGCTAAATCCTCTTGTTGAGTGAATCTAACACCACGAACTATGGGAGGCATTTTTGTAGACGAGAGTGAAGAATGTGTAGTATGTGTGAATTTGGAGTTGAAATGAGGGGTATTTATAGAACTCAATATTATAGCCGTTGGATCACAAGAATTTCATCAGTCCAGATTTAGCCGTTGGCGGTTTTGGGAAAAAAGTGGGTGGGCTCACCAGAGACGCTGGCATGTGATGGAAAAACTGGCGTGTTTGAGACACACGCCAGCGATAGTGCCTCAACCGCTCGGCCTTCCGCAAGCACGCGCCTGTTCTTCCATCTCACTCAACAAACCAACAAATTTGTTGGTTTTCCCATCCGTTTTTTATATTTGTTGAGTCCATAGTGGGATCAAAATGAACGTTCATTCCATAGGAACTCCTCCAAGGAACTCACTCCCAAGTGTAAGGGAAGTGTAAACAAAAGAAATACTACTCTTCTGTCTCTACCAGAACTTATAGTTTGCACCCAAAAGCAGAACGGTGTTTCTGTGTTATACAAACCAAATTATGCAGCCATGTAGAGCGACTACTATCACCAACATTTACAATATAGTCACAAGCACTCCATAGATAATCCCATACAGCAGCAATTTATTGTTTACTTTTAGTTTTAGTTAAACATTAACAGATAACCCAATTTGTTATCCTAAAAGCTCGTAAGAAAAATGTCTGTTACACTACACCAACAGGCCGCACTAACTAATGTTCTAAAAATGTGCAAACCTCATAATGAGCCTTCCAAATTTTAGAGGATCTCGAACCTGCATTCAATAATCAAGCCGGAGACTCAGCAGCGCCCAGTAGTACTAGTGACTAAGTTGAAGAGAGAGCGGAGCAGGTCATAAGCGCAAGTCAACCATAGACTCCTTACCAGGATCCATAGGCAATGGAAGAAAGAGCAGATAAAGGACCTTAGTTGGCGAGGAAGCTAATGCACACAAACCAAACCATCTGCTGAAAGGCGTGTTCCAAGCCAAGTTTTCAACAGGTGTTGAGGCGGTATGTAGGTGGCAGATTCAATCATGGAGAAGTCACTAAATAATGGTTATGCAGAGGATCCAGCAGTTACCAATGAACCAAGCAAAAGAGTCAGGCCTCTGAATTTGTTCTTTTCCATCAGAATCCAGCAGTTACTCAGACAGCTTACCGTTCGTAGCTTGTAACGGGAGGTTCCAAGTCGTATTGTCATCCATCTTTTATCAACTCCTATGAGGGTTTAAGTGATAATGCTTCAAGTTTCTTCTTCAATCTTCTCCAAGTCGTCAACATATCAGCTTGTGTTAAACCTTTGTACAGCTTCTCCAATGTGACCTTTTGTGGACGAAATCCGCTCTCTATCATCTCCTGGACAAACTCACAAGCTTCTGCCCACTTACGTTTCTCATATGACCCATGAATCAACAACGTATATGAATCCAAATCTGGACCAGCTCCACTCTCCTTCATGTCATTCCATATCTCCTGCACTATATCCATCTTGTTCAACCTTGAAAATGTTCCGACTAATATATTATATGTGTACAAACTCGGAGTACATGACAAGTCTCCCATCTTCTTGTACAATTTCAAGGCATTATCAGCATATTTCCTCCCTTGAAATTCCTTAAAGAAACAGTTAAAAGTTGTAGGAGATGGACTTACTCCATTAGCAACCATCTCATTAAGGATCTCCTCAGCATCTTCCAGCCTTCCACATGAACAAAGACATTTTATAACGGAAGTATAGGTTGCTACTGTTGGGAAAATCCCTTTTTCTTTCATCGAACTCAACTTATCAAGCGATAAATCTGGTTTATGTGCACGACTGTAAACATGAAGAACAATAGAGTAGCTAGTCACATCTGGTTCTATTCCCCTCTTCTGCATTTCATCCAACAAGTTCTCAGCCTTTTGAATGATTCCTTCAAAATGAGTTCCTGGGTGTAAGACCGTTCTACGGCAAATTCCATTTAAGAGAACATTATAGGTAACAACATACGCTTCTAATCCATGATCTACCATTTTTCTAAAGAATTTCTCTGCCATTTCGGGTCGATTTAATTTGCACCAACCATAAATCAAAACTGTATACATTTGTGTACCCGGTTCAAATTTGAATTTCCTTCTATTGAAGACCTCTGTAGCCACCTTAGCATATCCATAATTACACAGAGTGTCAAGAAGGTCAACGAAATCTTCTCTATCAGTTTCCCTTTTTGTGAAACTCTCCATGTCATCAAAAGCTTGGATGGCTTGCCTTGTAAGTCCTGCAGCTATTAATCTCTGAAACAAAATACCGAAAGTTTTCGAAGTCGGTTTATCACCTAGCTGACCCGTTTCAAGAAGCAACTGCCAAGCGACATCAAATTGTCGTGCTTTTCCCATGATATCAATCATCATATCATAAGCAACCCTGTCGTGGTTGTAACCTGGTTGTTCTTTTGCCCAAACAAAGAAATCCAATGCAATGTTCGGTACATTTTTCAATCTAATCAGAGTTTGCTGAACCAACTCAGTAGAAACTCTTATACAATTGAGATGAAGTAGAGAGGATTCCACAGCATTATAAGGATCATGGAGCTCTATTAAAAGGTTAGCAACCATGTCCGCATCATTAGATGTCTGAAAAGACGGAAGGGACGGTTTCAAATATTCCCTGAACTCTAACTGTAGTTCGTTAGCCGGTGAGAGCTCATTAGAGTCAGAAGAAACATACTATGAAACACTCAGTTTGGACAAGTTTTGAGCAAAGGAAGTGAACAAGAAACATCGAGGTACTAATTTGAATGCCATTCATAACCTACAAAAATAAAAAAAATACACAAATTCACTAAAACTTACAAATGTTCAGCTATAAAGATTGTATATATGAATCAAATTCATTAATATGAAGAAAATGAACGAATTATTCAGGAATTTTATCAAACAGCTTAGCAATAGAAAGAGTGAATAAGTTTGCATACCTGTGTATATTCCGTTACTAATACTAAATGATACTATTATCTGCTGGCGCCTGGCAACTATACCCGTATTTTTTAGTATGACGTTAGATGATAAATTTGTTAAGACTGGTAGGCATGACATTTTAAAGCTCTTGTGTAGATAAACATATTTTTTACTGATCTAGTACATTAAAAATTGTCAGAAAGTTGATAGAAACAACATTTTCATTCTCTGCAATCTCTAATTTAACAAGCAGAGATTCAAATCAGGAGCCTCAAACTTCTGATGAACACACATGAAGGAAGGATTGCAAGTTAATGTTGCTGCTCGAAACAAAGCAGAGAAACTTTTCTGAGAATGGTTCATTTTGTACAGCAGGTCTAGTAGGAATGGGATAAAATATTTTTCCTTGGTGATGACGAATCGAGCCACTGTCTGACAAGTTCTGTTTTCCAAAGCATCTAGGTACGTAAAGAGCGAAGTGATGCACACTAGAAAAGCCAATTCAGAACCGCAGTTGTTGCATACACTATATATGTCACTTGCAAACTTGCAGTGAATTACAAAATAATGACCCTGACATCCATATATATGAAATAGTAGATTACAAAAATTTAAGTTACATAAACTAGAAAGATACATGATCATCACAAATCAATTGTCTCCTCCATGAATACAAGAAACAGAACAACAAAGAATCACCATAGATTACAAAAAAAATAAAAATAATCAGTTCTAACATTCACCACAGAAGGAATTCTGGTCCGTCAATTGGGTTTGTTGTGTTCATCATCATGTCCATGTAGCTGCTGCTGCAATTCAATCTCTGGAACTCCAAATCGATCATATCAGAGAATGGCTGATCATAAACCATTTCAGAGAAAGGATTAACACTAATCAAGGGTTGGGATTCTTCTTGATTAGAGAAATAAGAAGAAGGACATCCATAATCATCCAAGTTCTTAGACGATCTTACTGCCAACGAAGTAGAATTAGATTCAAGAACCCCAAAACTCTTCTTCATTTCCTCCTCCGGTTGCGGTTGTTGTTGATTATAATCAGAAGAAGGAAGTCCATAATCATAAACGTTGTTAGAAGATCCTACCACCAAAGAAGTAGACTCGAAATGGTAATTTGTAGATTCAATTACCCCAAAATTATTATTCTGATCGCAATTCGGAGATGATGATGATGGCGATGTAACATCCCATGCTTTCAATTGATTTTCTCTCTCGGAAATCATAACAAATATGGATTCCAAATCTCTCTCAATCTTTGCAGACATTATTCTTGACATTCTCTTCTTCTTCTTCTTCTTCACCAGTACCCAATTTCATCTTCTTTTTGTGAAATTGCATGACGACCTCATCAAATTCATGAGGGTTCTCTGGTAATTCTTTAGCCCCAATGATGAACTCAGAATGAACAACTCCAACAGCCTTAACATCACACAGTGTTGTCAACTCATAAAATTTCTTTTCAAATCCTTTGATTCTGTTCTTGAAACACTTTTTTCTAATCTTATGATCAACATGCTTAACGGAAGAAGATGATGATGATGATTTACCTTTTTGATTATTAAGAATACCCATTTTTTTATGTTTCGAACAAGAACGAACCCTAGAACAGTGTGAGTCGTAATGAAGAGAAGTAGCAATGAAAGTTAAAAGGAGTCTTCGTCAATCGCAGTAGCAATGAACTTTCGATGAATTTTAGCAAGCAGTGAAGAAGAGGCAAGTTGTTTATTTATAGCTGTAGTGTAGATGCAGATCGTATTTTAGGTTAGTGTACTGGAGACGCGGCTTTATGGGTTTGTTATGCCCACCCGATTTGATTAGTTAAGGGTACTACGCATGTCCTTTTTTTTTTAGACCAAACTACTTTTTATTCAAAATCAAACAATGTTAAGTACACGCTGGAAAGTCTGGCCAAGTTGGTCCTGGATTACATATCGATTCAGAAACTAAGGGTGCATATCTAGCCAGATTTGTGTCGTTGCGGCATAACCGAGATCGCGAGTCCTGTCAGCAGCAAAGTTTGCTAAAGCATGAGCAAGTTGATTTGCTTCTTTGTAGACATGGAAAATCTCCCAATGTGATAGTTGTTGCAGTAATTCCTTGATTTTATGTATGAGTGGTTGTATTTGCCAAGGAGGTGTGGTGCTAGTGGTGAGGTAGTATACAAGGGCAAGTGAATCAGATTCAATGATGAGTAATGTGATGTTCATTCTGCAAGTCTGGTTAAGACCAATTAGCATTCCTCTCGTTTCAGCCATAATTGCAGAGGTAAATCTTAGTGGTTCTGCAATAGCACAAAGCACCCTTCCTTCTTCATTGCGCACAACATCGCCTGCTCCAGCTATTCCTGGGTTGTTTCTAGATGCGCCATCGCAGTTGAGCTTAGGGATCCCTGGTGGTGGAGGGGTCCAACCCACAGAAGCAATATGACTAGTAGTACGACAGTTGTTGCTACGACTTGTTGAAGGTAGTCCTGGAGCTAAAGGCGGTTGATTTAGTTGCGTCCATTGGTATTCGACAGCGCCCTTTGTGATTAGCAACTTGGTGATGTTTGGTAACTCATTAATATGTTGAAAAACTGATTTGTTTCTGCTGGTCCATATATGCCACAAGGTATAACACATGTGGGTTGTGAATTCTTTGGGTGGTTTTGGCTGAGGGTACATAGGGTGTAACAAATCCTCTACGGTGGTTACTGGGGTAACGGGTAAGGTTATGTTTGGGAATTGCAGTTGCAAAAAACTTCTCATTTGGTCCCAGATTAGAAGAGCCTTGGGGCAATAGAAAAAAGTATGTGTTATTGTTTCAGGAGAGTCGCTGCAATTTTGGCACATTGGTGTGTTGCTGATGTGACGATGATGGAGAAGCTCTCTTGAAGGTAGGCCATTATGCAGGATTTTCCACAAAAAAAATTGTCTTTTTGGTGGGAAGGGGAGAGTCCAAATGAATTGTTAAGAGGAAGAAATCATGGTTGGGTTGGCATGTTGATGAAGTAGTCCATAAGCAGATTACACAGAGTATGATCCAGTCTTTGTAGGGTACCAAATTAACTTGTCTATGGAAGGATTTGATGGGAGAGGTATGCAAATGATTTTCAAGGTGGTAGTTGCATCAGTGATGGTTCAGATGAGTTGGGTATTCCAGGAATTCATATTTTGGTTGATGAGTTGGGCTACATTGTTAAGAGTGGACGAAGTGATGTTGGGCATTGAATTAACTCCCGGAATTCAATGCTGTGACCAAATATCAGTTTGATCACCTGAGCTTATTTGGTGAAATAATCTTAGGTTGAACAAGGGTAGAAATTTATTGATATCCCGCCATAGAGGGATAGGATTTGAGTTGGTTATAGATATAGGTTGTAATAAGGATTGGTTAGAAAGATACTTACCTGCACAGATAGACGAACAAATTGAATCTGGTTGCTCATGAATGGCCTAGGTTCTTTTAAGTATTAATGCTTTTTTCATTGCCTCACTAGTTCGAATACCTAGACCTCATGCTGATTTATTCATACCCACAGTATTCCAGTTGATTGGGTGCATCTTCCTCGTGTTTCCCGTGTGACCCCGGAAAAAATTCCGTTTTAGATCTATTTTGTGGTGAATGTGTTGAGGTAGAAAGGCAGTTTGCATAATGTGGTTTGCAGTGGGAGCAAGAGAAGTATTGATTAAGCATAGCCGACCTGCTTGGTTTAGCATAGTTTTCCACCCTTGCAGTTTGTTAGAAAGTCTTTGTAATAATGGATTATGTCTTTCCTTAGACAGTCTACCATGAGGAATAGGCACACCAAGATAGGTGGGAGGTATGGAAGTGGTAGTGAAGTGAAATATGGACTGCAAGGTGTTTATTTGATAGGTTGGTAGGTGTGGGTGGTGAATGATACAAGATTTTGAGGAACTAATTTGCTGACCAACAGATGTACTGTATTTGTTTAGGAGATGAATGAGGTTGTAGCAATGTGTGGGGTTGGCATGACATGTGAGTAGCAGGTCGTCTGCATACATGAGATGGATAATGGGGGTAGAGTTATTTGAAATTTTTATGCCTTGTATTTCTCCTTGCTGTTCCAGGTGAATCAGGTTTGTTGAGAGGATTTCAGCGCACATGATGAAGATGTAAGGGGATAATGGGTCTCCTTGGCGAATGCCGCAAGTTGATTGGATGAAACCATGTGGAGCATCATTGATTTTGACAGCTATAGTCACACTCTTAATGCAGAACATCATTCTGGTTACTAGCCAACTTGGTATTCCCAGAGCTGTTATTGCTCTTTCAATGAATTTCCAGTCTAATTTATCATATGCCTTATGAATGTCAAGTTTCAGCGCAAACTTGGGTTGTTGTGTTGGTGGAGAGGTTCTAATTGAGTGAAATAGTTCCATAGCTAGGGCAATATTATCATGAATTGATCTTTTGGGGATGAAAGCACTTTGGTGTGCGTTTATGAGATGGGATAGCAGAGGTCGAAGTATAGAAACAATGTTTTTCGAGATGACTTTGTAGCTTACATTACACATCCCTATGGGACGGAATTGTAAGGGGTTCTCAGGGTTGCTGATTTTTGGGATTAAAGTGAGATGTGTATGGTTGATTTGAGAGGAGAAGGATCCTCTCTCAAAGAAACTAGTAACCAGGTTAGAGATTATTGGTCCTACGATATCCCAAGCTGCCATATAAAACTTGCTTGAATAACCATTAGGCCCCGGTGCACTATCTTTGCTGATGGAGAATAGAGCTTGCTTTATCTCATCCTGTGTCACCGGTACCTCTAGTTGATTCTGTTGCTCCAAAGAAAAACGAGATTGAACATTAAAAAATAGATCCTCATTTATGACAGAAGGAGGTTGAGCATATAATTCCTTGAAATAAGAAACAAAAGTGGTAACAATCATAGCATTGTCATCAATCCATAAATTCTGGTTGTTTTTGATTTTGTAAATTAGATTACGACTTCGATGGATTGTTGCAGAGGTGTGAAAGAAACCCGTGTTGGGATCTCCATCAGTAAGCCATTATATTCTTGATCTCGACTTCCTGTATTCATTCTTACAATTGAGTAAAAAAAGATGATGTTGCAGCGCTCTCTCAACAATTTGGGTGGCATGAGGTAGTTGTTGAGCAGTTGCAGTATCACAATGTGCTTGTGCTTGTGTCAAGTTTATCTCTGACATCTTGATATGTTCTTTAAGTTTCCCAAAAATCTCTTTGCTCCATCGACTAAGTAATTTCCTAGTGTGAATGAGTTTTTGTAGCAGAACAAAAGCGGAAGACCCGTTCGTTGGGTTGTCCCAAGCTCTTTGGATTGTTGGTATGCAATCTGGATGGAGCAGCCACATATGTTCAAAGCGGTATGGTTTGTGAGGCGTGAAGGAAGATGCTCTGAGTTGCAACACAATGGGTCCATGATCAGAAGCAAACCGAGGCTGGTTGAAAATTGTAGCATGAGGGAAGCAATTTCTCCATGATGGTGTTGCACAAGCTCGGTCAAGTCTTTCTTGTATGAGATTTGTTCCCTATTGTCTATTCGACCAAGTGAAGGTTGTACCTACAAAACCAAGATCCATCAAATTACAAGCATCCATAAAATTTTGAAATTTAATAATTTGGTTGTGTGATATAGGTCTGCCTCCTTGTTTCTCAGTTTGTGAGATGATGTCATTAAAATCTTCCACCATGAGATGTGGAGCATCATCATCTAAATTGAGAATTGCAGGTAAGGATTCCCACAAGTCCTTTCTTGCAATTGGATGAGGAGGTCCATAGATTGCAGAAAGGAACCGAGGTGAGATAGTAGATGAGCTCACAATAGAGTAAATAATTTATTGGTTAGCAAATAAGATTTGGATGTTGACTTGGTTTGTCCAAAACAAAGAGAGGCCGCCTCTATGGCCTACATGAAGTAGATAAAAACAATTAGGAAAATGTAAAGTTGAAGCTAAATTCAGCATATATGCAGAAGTTGCAATCGTTTCTGATAAAAATAAAATTGCAGGTTTATGCTTGCGAGTTAGATCTAATAACCTTTGAACTGTCAAAGGGTTGTGAATCCCTTGAAAGTTCCAGGCTATAACACATATTGATAACTAAAATTATCCAAGTAAAAAACAATGGAGTATCAGTATACAGAAATACTTGATTGCACAATTTCTAAGTTCATAAAGAGGCCTAGTATAAACTAGTATCAGAAGCAAAATTAGAGGAAGATATTGGATGTAGTAAAAGACCCGGGCTTAACCAATCAATAAATCATTTAATTATGAAAGGAAGTAATGCAGATCAAATAAAGGTTGATAAGAAAGGGTAGAGATAAGAAAGGCCCCTTAAAGCCAATTTTTTCTTTTTTTTCCTCTGATTGTTGTGATGAAAAACCTATACAGACTCAGAGATGTTGGTGTACTTGAAATCGAGTAGCCAATATGGGTCTTCTGAAGGTACAATCAAGAGTCTTTGTAGCCGGTAAACAATCGGTTTTGGTGTCTTGGATCCGTCTTTAGTGTTTAAGTATCTTGGTCTTCTAGTCTCGGTGTCTTGGTGTTTTTAATTAACAGGGAGTCTTAGTGTCTTTATATCCTAGAAATCTTCAGAGAAATTGACAGACGGAGTTGAGAGAGGTAGCCGGATTAAGAGTGGAAAGAGCTTAAAATTGCTTGAGGGTATATAAAGATTGATCTTTAGTGGCTGTTCTTTCAAGTTAGATCATAAGTAAGGTTGGGTATTAACTGGTTTTCTAGTTTTGAGATTATTAATTTATTTCAGGTCAGATTCAGGTCATTATAATTTTTTCCTGTGCTCTAACGGGCAAATAACGACTAAAAAGCTGGTATTGATGGTTGTTTTCAGGTCCCAGGTACGGAAAACACCACCCCTAAGGGTGGTATTGAGGTGAAAATCTTTTGAGGTTAAGAGAAAGAGAGAGTCGTACAAACTTAAGAGAGAGAGAGTTTTTCAAAAAGCTCATGTCCTCTTGAGTATATCAAACTGTTACCTAAGATAACCTCCAAGGTGGTAAGCTCAGCCAATATCACCCACATAATCACCCAATAAACACCCACATAATCACCCAATAAAATTTCACTATAATACCTAGCTCAGGCCATGGCTTTTCACCCGATAATGTAAATGGATCGTCAAATGCGTAGAACTCCAACTGCTGCTAAGGCTTAGTCCTATGGTGTGCTAATCTAACAGCTAGATTAGCAGTCCACGTCAGCTAGGACTACCTCCTAAGTCCTATGGGAGTGCTAATCTAGCAGCTAGATTAGCAGTCCACGTCAGCCCAGCTCCTAGCGCTTTAAATCTCAGCTGTCAAATCAAAAAATAAATTTCCCAGTGCTGAACCATTCAGCGAAAAGGTAATTTTTGTAGCGTTGAACCATTCAGAGATACTATCTCGCTGCTAGTTCGACTGCGAGCACATGCTAGGAGAGAGAACTAGCGTTAACAAATAGACAACACTTTTTTTGAATTGCAACACTTTTCTGCTAATCTAGCAGCTCAATCTAGCCCATAGGACTTAGCCTAATGGCGGTACCAGATTACTGGGGAGGCAACCAAATCTCATATAGGACAAAGCAGTTTTTTGTTTGCCTCGTATATAATTCGATACCCTCCCAGCAATATGATACCTCCAATTAGCAATGTTGCTCCAACTTGCTACTTGCAAAAAGTAAACTAATTTCTTTCTTTCACTTATCAATGCTCCTAGAATGATCGGGATTTGTCTTGAGGAATGCATCGTGTGGGGATCCAATGGATAATAAGGAATGACTCTAGATTTGGGTTGGGAATGGTGAAAGTGGGCTCACCACCCTTCTTACCGTTGCGAAGTTCGGGATTTTTTCCGGGGCATCAATCTTTTTCGCTTAATCGTATATACTTACTCTAATGTATCAGTTCATACTCCACAATGTGTCTTATTGTCACAATCTAAGTTGGGATTGCGTGAGTTAAGCGCACAACATTGGATTTTTTTTATGGCATGTTGTTTCTAATACGATATCTTGATTGTCATTCTCAGGAAAAATATTATAAACTAATAGACAAGATGTTTCGTTGATTTTCTTCCTATTAAAACTGCTTTGAGATATTAACTTAATGTTCGTTTGGCACGTTAATATCATTTATGAACTTGTAATGTCATGCATAAGAACTACATGTAGTTCAATATTTAGTGTTTGGCATGAAAATGAAATGGATGTAATACAAAGATAGAATTCTAACTTTCTAATTACAAGAAAAATAAAAATTATAAATAAAAGAATATATTAATTTGAAAAAATATGAATTTTCTTAAGAAATAAATAAAAAGTATATATACTTTTTATATATAAAAAGAAGAATCACAAAAAGAAAAAGAGTTTCTTTTTCTAAAATAATAATAAAACTAAAAAGACAAAAAAGATTAAAAAAAAAAAAATCATCATAATAAAAAAAGGATGCCGGAAAGGCATTTATTAATCATAATCGAAATTAGGTATAATATTGGTGGAGGGTAGGGTTGGGAGCCTAGCAACAAATTGCGCCCCAACACCTTTTTGAATAGCTACACCAATCCTTTGAAAAAGAGAACTGCATATCTTATAGTTAGAATCATAGTTAGATAACCAGTTCTTCAATCTATTTAGAAAAGGATCGGGATCGGGTAACAAAATGTTTTGACAAATAATTTGACAAAAATTGTAGTCCGTTAGATACAATTGATCGGATGGTTAACTGTTTCATTTGATGTGGCACCTCACCGACTTATTCTCCATTTGGTAAAAACTTGCCATTAGGAGGAATCAACTTTTACGAAATAATTAGATTTAGTATCTCCTAATTAATCTCATCCTGATGACCATCATGCTCATGAATCATGTTCGTAACTAGTTTTTTCTTTGAAAAAATTAAAACCCATCTCCGTCTCTTTGAAAAATCAAAACCCATATCCTTAATTGTGTTCGTTGTCAATCTGTCATCTAGTTTCTTCTTCCATTGGTTCTACAGTAATGGGTTTAGTTCATTTGTTAATGTCTCAATCTTAATAATAGCACCACCAACAAGAGTTTTTTCGACTTTGTGATCAGAATTAATTAATTATTTATTTTTTTTGTGATCAGAATTAACCCTCTATGGAAGCCATGGATTTGTATTTATGATTTTTATACTGCTGGAATAATAATGAAACTTTTTTCTAGGGATAATGACAATGTTTTTTCTCTTGATAATGAAAATCAAGAAAAATTATTTCATCCTCATCATGGCCTAATCTTGAGCTTGCGATGTTATCCAGCATGACATGACGACATTAAGATCGATGACTATGAACAATAAACTGTACTCATGATAAAAAATTACTGTTGCATGATCTAGCACATCAAAAAATCAGATCTTCCTGAATCCATCTAAAAAAATCAGTTTTTTTTAATTGAATCCATCTAAAAAAATTACTTGAAGCTTTTGTCTATTGATGCCAAAAATTATTTTAGGAAATCCTAACCTAAGGTCTCAATAATCTACCAAATAAAGAAGTAGAAAATATTCCAAAAAAATTTCTTGCATTTTTTGGATTACCAAACACAAAATGAAGTCTGTTGCATTGCCACATAAGCAATAATATGAACCACCAGATATAGAAAATCCAACGACTTGTAGGGTTTGTCAAATTGTGTTGTCAAAATATTTTGTTGCCGGATCCCGACCCGAAAAGAAAAACAATAAAATCATCTCCCAACTCGCCTAGTGTTGAGAAGGCTAAAAAACCAAAGCCATAACCATGAGTTGTGCATTTGTCTAAATACTTGGTGCGTTTGCGACTAATAGCAGCAGAAATAGCACGTCCCGGTGTGAAACTACGAAGGCCATCACCCGCAAAAGGTGAGACTCCGGTGACATCAAGGCAAGTGTCTTGACCATTCTCCCAATTATATACAGGAATATCTTCCGGTTTTAAACCCCTTCCATCATCCAAAAAGCCCAATGAGACTTCCTTTCTAGCGGCAACACCAGCTTTGTAACATATGTCCATAACCACATCACGGACTAGATCATGTCTGAATTTAACACCAACCTGATTCGCACAATGCATGGCATGGTCGCCAAAGATGTCCATGATACGACTACAACACGGGCACACACTGTCCTCTGGAAAAAGAGGCACACCCAAACGGTATTGAAGAATAGCGCAAAAATGTCGAGGGCCAAGGTTCTGGTTAAGGCCTGTGATGGGGATAGCCTTAAGAAAGTCCAGCGCATGGGCCATCTGATTGCTCTGCCATAAAATCGCTTCTCTAGTGGAAAATGCAAAACTGGTGGGCAAATCTCTCTTGACAACAGCAAACTAACGTACTGCCAGCGCTTTCATAGGTTGTGGGGCAGTATCTTGGATGTTGTAAGTAGAAGATGTAAGTCCACAGTTTTGCATGTAATGATTGAGAGCCGACTGGAAAACAAAGCTCGAAGATGGCACTTCTGTGTTGTTTAGAATAGTTGACTGCATAGCTTGAGTCTGAATGCATGATGCTAGATAGCAGTATTGGCTTGTATCAGCCATAGTGTATACGCCCAGCCCACCATCTTTGATTGGTAAGGTAACTAACCTTTGCTGAAGAGGTCCAAACCCAGCAGCATCACCTGTAATAAGATGTTGCAAGTATTGAAAGAGGTGATGATCATAGTGGGTGATTGCAGGACCAAGGACTTGAGGGTCGGTAGTGTGGAGGGTAAAATAGAGCTTGGAAATGCCAGTGCAGCTGCGCAGGAGAAGAAGCTCGCATTGCGGGTCTTTTAATTTTCGAACACAGTTCATCAGGTGCAGAGTTTTAACGACTCTGGCCATCACAAGCTTACTGCAATATTCAGAATCAAGGATGACTAGTCCACCCAGCAGCTTAACTCCCCCATTGGCTCTACCAATATTGCTCGGAAATACACCATCAGCAAAACTCCTAGGATCCGGCGTAGGACAAAAAACCTCTGTCTTGTTGATGTTTAAGAATAAGCCCCTACTGCCACCTTCATTCTGTATAATGTTAAGCGGCCTTAGATACTTCCAAGGTATCTCCGATGATGGTGCCATCATCGAGATACTAGGCATGCAGGTCAAGGGTACATTGTGTAGCTATCTTACTGACGAGTGGGTGGAAGGTCAATGCGAAGAGCAAGGGACCAAGTGGGTCACCTTGCTGCACGCCCTGAGCAGAGGACAATGTGGATTCGCCGTAGTATAATCTTGCTGGATGTGTATAACAGAATTCCACCCATTTTGCAATACTAGGGCATTTACTCCTCACTTCCTGAATAAGAGCAGTCCTGCTAACTAGGTTGAAAGCATTCCTAAAGTCAATGAGGAGCATAGATAGGTTGGATTGTGTACCTTTGAGTTCAAGTAATCTATTGGCCGAGTGCATAATACCTTCTCCCCCACATGGAATGCCAACACCGAATTGGTGATCTCCCAGATATGTAGTCATAGCCTTGCACACGGAACTGGCAGCTAACTTAGAACATAGTTGCCTCCAAATGGTGCCAATGGAAATGGGTCTGATTCCTCCATCAGGTTTAATTAGGGGTGTGAGAGGCGCACTAGCAACGAATTCTCCTAGCACAGGGGGACATTTGCCGGCAAGCCATAAATTCACCACTCCCGCCAATGAAGTAAGAAGCTCGTCTGACACTGCTGCAGCAGATCCACTTAAAGCATCTAGTAGATGATGAGCACGGAGTCCATCCCTTCCACAGGAGGTACCCTTGGGAAAAATCCTAATGGCTTTCAAAACTTCCTTGGAATCAACAGATATAGGAGCGCAATTAATCTCACCTGGGGGTATAATGGGAGGAGCTGCATGGGGATGTTTTTGTTGAAGCTCATGCAGTGTGTCTTCATTATTTGGTACCACTCCACTATAAGAGAGGATTCTAATGGAAGCTGTGTAATGGTCGTAACTAAGCTTCTTCCTGCAAGCCTCTACGTTGGTTTTTGGTTTCTTCTTACAGTGTTTTCTGCTTCTCTGAAATCCTTGTGGGCATCTAACAATTGTTGAACCAAAGGAAGACAGCCATTGGGCTCTTTCCATTTAATCAGAGCCTGATTAATTGACTCTGTTTGAAACCTCTTTCTAGCCCCCGATCTTTATTCCATGCTGCTCTTTGGGATATATAGGCTAAGGGTGCATACAGGAAGCAATAATAGCTCTAGCCAAGAAGATACTTCATTAGGATGTGCCAAGACCTTGTCAAGGGAAGATTTTAAACTTCTTGAGAAATTGAGTCTGCACAATGGTGGAATGCTCGAAACCGTAGTGAGCAGTTTCTTAAAAACCAAGTCTAGCATATTTATAGAAAGACCCACCGATACATCGTCATTAGGTGCAGTTTCTTCATTATTTGATGTAGTACTTGTATTGATAATGGTATTGAAAGTTTCAGGTTTATCAACACCATACAACAGAAAGTCTGCACTTCTGCCATTAAATGGACCAGCCAAAACGCCACCCTCATGGTCTCTGCACGGCCTCTTCCAGGAATAACACTGCATGCATGGAAAACACAACCACATCCGTAGATTTTTCAACAACTTTTCCCAAGCATGGAAAACCCTAGCATCATTGCGAATACGTTCTCTGCAGGTAGATATGCCATTCCGACTAGAAAAATGCCTATCTTGTATATGCTTGATTATGGAAGTCTTAGCATACCCTCTCCCATTCACACCATCCTGGCAATCTTCATAGTGCTTGTAAGGACAATGAAACACTATGTCGTCATACGATTCATTATCATCACCCGCATCTTGCTCTGAGAAAGTTGCAGGAGGATCGGCAGAGGAAGAAGAACCGCCTCTTGTGAAATTGTGTAGAGCAGGAGATGGGGTTATACTTACAGGCGGGGTTAACCTAGCAGAGGATTCATCATTGTTGCATTGTACCCCATTAGCAGTTTGATTAACAAAACCTTGAGAGATGGGACACAAACATTGTGTCTGACTAGACCTAGTAACTCTAGGCATGGTGAAGCACAGATAACTAGTTAATTAGAGTTTCAAAGGATGGGACTATAAGAATTCACAACAAAATGAAAACTTACAACACCATTCACTAAAACACTAATTAAACAAACACAAAGAACTGGGCAATGTACCAAAACTGACCAATTCAAAACCACTGCTACTAAAATAGAAATCCTCAACAGAGAACTTAAGCACAAAACAAAACAAGACAAGACAAGGCAAAACTAACCCAATTAAGAAACCTTAATATGGAATTTACATCACCAAATTATGCTCCTTCAATCAACACCCAGAAGCCAAACCTGCTTCTTCAAATCAATCACCGAAAGCCACCTCAGAGGCTTCAAATTTTCTTAAGAAAGGGCCCTAAAAAAATGTAACTTCAATCAAGATCTGTAACGTCAATCAACACACAGAGAACCCACTTCTTCAAATCAATTTCATAACCCCTAACTCCATATTCTTCAAAATTGCTCCATGAAAAACCCCCAAATCAATTTCTTCAAACACTCCCTGAAGCAAAGAAAACCCACTTCCTCAAAATAATCGACGAACCCCTACTTTAGAATCTTCAAAAATTACTCAAGGAAAACCCCTAAAAACTGATTCTTCAATCCCACCAACAAAAACAACAATCCTCTAAACCAAACTCTGCCCAATTCAACACTAAAATTTTCCCTGATTCGACTAAATCCATGCGTTTCTAAGAAATACTCTCAGAAAAAGCCCTAACTTGTAGATTGATTCTCGACAGAAGAACAAAACAGAAGAGAAGGGAAGAAAGAAGATAACCCTAACTTCTATCGACGAAATACTACTCAACGAACTGAGAAATTTGATCCTCCAAAACCCAAATTAAGAAAGGATTGATCAATGAATTATTATTATATTTATTATTATTATTTATTATCATCATAATCATAAATTAAATAATTAAATAATTATTAATAATAAGAAAAGAAAAGAATTAAAAACAAAAACAAATTATTAGACAAATTTCTAAAGTGAACATTTATCACTCGCGTTCCCCAGTGTGTCTTAATGCCATATTCTAAGTAGATTAGGATTTGTCCGAGTTAATGCGTAGCTTTGGATTTTTTTACGGTCTATTGTTTTTTCGATAACGAAATCTTGATTGTCATATTCAAAACAATATTGGTTGGAGCATTCTCGGTCGAACTCACCAAGTGTTGGTATGTCATTTCAGGCAATCCCTATCTACCAAATGGCTGCTTTTCTTATCCCTAAAGCCTTGTGTAGGAAAATTGATTCTCATCTTTGTAAATTTTGGTGGGGATAAACCTTAGACCCAAAGGATAGGAAACTTCACTTGGTTGGGACACCCTTTGCTCCCCTAAAAGTGAAGGAAGTTTAAGTTTTAGAAAAGCTGAACTAAATAACCTTGCTATGATTGCTAGAAATGCTTGGAAGTTGATTGAACAACCCGACTCTCTTATAGGTACTATCCTTAAAAGCTAGATACTTTCCCAACACATATTTTTTGAATGTCAAGTGCCCTTTTACTTGTTCTTGGACTTGGAGATGTCTTTTTACTATTAAAGAACTTATTAAACCTTTTATATCTTAGATTGCTGGAAATGGCCAGTTTGTTGATCCTTGGTGTGATAACTGGATCCCTCTCTAGGCTCTGCCAGGCCCAACCCTCTTGTTCCACCTTCCCCTCACTTAAAAATCTATTACTTCATTAATCCTGTTACTAGATCTTGGAATATTTATAGATTAAATACCCATTTTGACAATGCTTCTGTTCAGAAGATTATTACTATTCCCTTAAGCCAGCTATGCATTCCTGACATGAGGGCTTGAGAGCTTTCAAATAATGAGAGGTTTAGTTCTAAAGCTTCTTACTTGGGTCTTAGAGGTCTCAGATCTTCCCCAAGCAATACTCTTTGTAAGTGCATTTGGAAACTTATAGTTTCCCATCGTATCCAATTCTTTATATGGAAAGCTGCTAAGAATGCTCTGCCTACCAGAACTGTTCTCAAAACTAGAATGCCAATTGACACCATCTGTCTTAGATGCGTTGCTTGTAATGAGACTGTTATGCATGTTTTCGTCTTGTGTCCATTTGCTTGTTCCCTTTGGTTTTCTACTTCTCTTGGTTTACCTATCCTGAATTTTGCTACTCCTACTTTATTTGATTGGTTAGAACATTGGCTTGTTAATAGTGTTACTGCTCTCTCTGATGAATCTAAGAAAACTTGTGTTGCTGTCATGTGGTTTATATGGAACAGTAGAAATAGTTTGATCTCCACTAAGAAAAAAGAAACCCCTACTGCTATTATAGCCAGAGCTAAATTCATGATCACAACTTTAAACCCCACCATATCTCCTGCCTCCTATCCTATTATCATGGGTGGTGCTTATTGGATTCCTTCTCCTTTAGGATGGTTAAAAGGGATTACTAATGGTGCCTTTGATCCTGTCTCTATGGATAATTGTGCAGGCTATATAATTCGTGATGCTGTGGGAAAATCTTCTTTTTGTGCTGCTATAAATTCTGAAGCTTACTTTCCAGAAGAAGCCGAAACTAGAGCAATTTGGGCAGTTTTGAAGAAAGCAGTGGAGCAGCAATTTACTCACTTCATTGTGGATAGTGATGCCAAAGTTATGACTGACCAATTTTCACAAGGGAACTTCGAGGGCAATCAAAGAACATATACTTTGTTTAAGGATACTTCTTTTTTTCGTTCTAGTCTTTTTTCATGTATCTTTACTTTTCAGCCTAGAACTTGTAACAATGTAGCTCACTCCTTGGCTGCTTGGGCAAAAGACAACTCTCAAATCTGTTTTTGGTTTAGACCTCCAATTTGGATCTTGCCAACTGTTGAGGCAGACCTCTATCCTTTCTTTTAGGCCGTTGATTATAAAATAAAATTAAAAATATTGTTAAGGACTTTCGAACCTCCAATCGCTAAATCATATTTCCAGATTTTTCACAAGACAAGCTTGACTCGAAACATCTTCTGTGTTAATCTACTATAAGCCATACGACATAGTCTCAATAGATAGCATGATGGTATAGTAAGTAAAATAGAATAATTTAGTCTTCACATACTTGATACAGAAGTTCTTCAAAATGTCTTTGTCGATCTTTAGTCTTCAAGGGTGATCTCTGATACTCAACTACAATTCTAACCTATCCGAATTTTGACTTAGTAGACTAGAAATCAAGATATAGTTTTGATCAGCTAACATTAACAACAAGATATAGATAGAAAAACTTGTAGGTTCAACCGAGCAATGCTCTAACAATTTGATTGACTAACGGTTGTTGCATATTTGATTGCACCTAGTTTGATTATTCAATGATTCTTCTCTTCTGATATAAGGTCACTCAAACTAGATAAAAGATTTAACGTTTCTACTGATCTAAGTAATTCTAGATCTTTAAGATAGATCTATTGATTTTCCATTGTTAAAAGACTCCATTATGTGCGAAAAATCAAGTTTCTTTTTGCAGATTGTTACTTTGAAGATTAAATCAAAGATTGAAGACTTTGAAGATTTAAAGACTTGGTTCTTGTGTTTTGATCTTGGTGTGTATTTCTGTGACTTGATTTTCAGAATTAAAAGGTTATTTATTTCGATAAACATAAACCTTTTGAGATATACAAGTTGTTTGTGATTTTACCATAAACCATGTAATCAAGATTGATTATTTCGGTAGTTATTGTCTTGTTAGATCTCGTAACCTAGGATCTTCAGATCTGGTAGAAGATCTTAAAACAGAAGATCTGTAACTGTACTTTTATCATATATTTCGGTATTGTGATCGAAAAGTGAGCTTGGTTACCAAATAGTTTTGATCCCTTACTGTTTGGAATACGATCCAAAGGAATCCTGTCTTACCAGTTAAAAGATTGGTAACAGAAGCTATTGTGAGCCATTAAGAAGAGATCTAGTCCTAAAGAGAACGTCTGTTCTGCTAGGATATCTAGTATTCTAACGTCTATTGAGAACTTCGGTTCTGCTAGATGTTATCAAAATAAGAATACTGCTGAAGCTGAGTACTTGGATATTAGATTGCTTGGTCTTATATACATTACGTTGCAGGTTTAGTTTTTGTAGTGTATTAATTCATTGAGTATGCAAAACTGGACTAGGTCCCAGGGTTTTTCTACAAGATTGTAGTCTTTCTCGTTAACAAAATTCTGGTGGGTGCTTTACTTTATTTCCGCATTATAATTAAATTATATGCACTTGTACGATTGATCACCTTGTTTAAGATAATCTTTAATCTTTATTAGATCGAAAATATTATACAAGGTGTGTCTAAATAGGTTGATCCAAAAAAGATTGTGGTATATTTGGTACCCTCGTCTTTTCAACCACTAAATAAGCTCAAAACTCAAAAAACTTTTTCTGAAAGCTAGGAAATTTCCTAGACATTATAAAGTTGGGGTAGATCACCAAAAACAGATGTCGGATGAAGATTCTATAGCGTTTTGCTAAAAGCCTAAATTCTGAATTTTTTGACGACGAATTATGGCGAAACTCATCTTTCATTCATATGGATTCTCATTCATTCAACCATAAATCATCAAGTTTATGCTTCTATGAAGATAATATAAGATGGATACTTACTTGGAGAGTTTCCAAACTATTTGAGGAGTCAGGATTACCAGCATTACCATTAGAATCACCATTACCTCAATTCTATTCTTAATTGTGGTGGATCTCTTCCTCATTATCCTTTGAAGACGAGTGAACATCATTGTTACCTTGTTTGTCAAGAGAAATTTCCTCCTAAAATCAGTAACAATAAATATAATTATTACTTTCAAAAACATTACAAATAATTTCGTAAAGAGATGTTTACATTGACATCTTCATCTCTGTCTCCATCATCATCAGGTTAATGGATTGATCGCCTAGTTGTGGTGAATCGAATACCGTCAATATTTGATGGAGCGAAACCCTAGAATAAGTTAAAAAGATATTTGTTTCGTGATCCTAGTTGTACGGAAGATAAATTATCATAAAATGAGCGTCTGTGACTAACCAAAGAAGGAAACGAAAACTACATGGTGTTTGATAACTTTCTATGACTCTTGCTTCTTTTTTCAACACCTTGGGGGATTTCTTCAATGTCCATGAATACTCCATCATTATGAGGCCTCACGACGCGCTCATCCTACCACAACGGTTAACAGAACGATTAAACTGCAGTTATCATATTTTTTTAAAGGAAACAAAGAAAATACCTACTTGCGAGGATCCTGGAAGTATTTTCCGCTTATCACTAGGGATTGACTCCAATCTTGGTCAACCAAACATCGTCTCAGAGATGGGAGCTCCTTGCGCTGGAGGTAAAATTGCTAACACGAGATGATGGAGACGCTCATGTTGCTGGTTTCAGAAAGTTATGTAACTTAGAGTCACATATGTTGCTCGGTCTGAATGAGGAAACAATTAGCCATGTCCTCTCACATGTATGCAACCCAAGCAAGTCCCTAGTTATTGAACAGGCGGCTTAGTAATTCGAACATAGGGGCACATTGATCAAGACCCATTTGTCGAGATGCCCTGTCAATATTATATTCCTCTACCAGATATTTTTTATGCATCACCGATACTAAATGACCAGGTGTACAACTCAGCAAAAAAGTACTCTCACCATCATTAAGGTCTGTACCACATTGCAACATGATATATTCGTCGACATTAAAAGTGGTCAACTGATAAATATAAGGAGAAATGAGCGCTCAAGGATGAAAATTAAATTCAGATCATCATCCATCAAGTCAACAACACGTTCTTTAGATCGTGGAAGTTTGATAGACCAACGGAATATTCTAGCGTTATCTTTTTCAGAGAAAGAATAACGTGAATCAATGCCTTTTCCTATCAAAACACTATGAGGAATAGGCGCATAATTGCCGAAGTGCTCCTACAACAACGCTTGTAGAAACATTGAATTAACATATGATTTGATTCTTATAAAACCATTAAAGACGCTGGTGTCGAAAACTAAGGAGTCCAAGTTAGAATATAATGAACCCAGAAACAGACTGCCAATGGGGAGTTTCTCACCTTTAGCCATTTTGATGGCAAAATGAGCTACAAACGGCTTCAACGAAGGTCCACTGTCTTCAAGAACATCTCTAGACAACCACAAAGATAAAAAGGCAAATATGGTCAATTTACCGTTATCGGGTCTATTAGGGTCATTTTTCATCATCCCATCAATACTTCATCCATTAAGCATAACAGTTACCCGATGCTTCATTAAGCTTTCAAGATTTCAGATATCACAATCTCTTCTATTGAGAACTTTTCAAGAAGGTTACCGTAATCGGGAGATACAAAAAAATAGCCGCGTCTTCTAAAGACGTGATGGTAAAATCTTTCCATCTACATATGAATGTATGAGTAGGAATACACCATCGAGCGATCAAAGCTACAATACCTCGCACATTATGATAAACGAATAATTCTCCAGCATCTCTGACAACCTCAGTAATTTGCGCACTGTCCAACATGACTCAAACATGGTCATAACCTAGCATTTTCCTCTTCCATCATGAAAAGTATTCTAAGGGTCTTCGAGAAAGTTTGAAGTCTATGGACAAAGCGGAATAATACTCTCCTTGCAGACAAAACCGAATTATTGCTTGAGGAGAGGTCAGCTTTGTCTGAATAATGTCTATGGGATTTATGAGGAGATGAAACACATAATCAGAAGGATACTTTTAGGGTTTATACTAAACTATAAAGAATTTATCATCCATATTTGGGGTATTCTTAACTACCGATCCTCATTCTTCGCCATCGTTGGAGGAATAATCATAACTATCATCTGACATCTCTACAAGGCGGCTGCAATATTCGTGCTATATTTCTACTTCAATATATCATTCATACAAGACGCGAATTTTCTGCATAGTAACAAAATTGAAGAGCAATAATGTTGGATGATAGTTCCATCATAAAGATGCATACATCAATTAAAAACGACGTCTGTCTACTAAACGATAAAAATCCAAAGTTTTACATGTTTCACTAACAACTAGTGATGAGAGCACAAGAGTTGATGCTTTAAGGAATTTCTCGTTGCTGCGCAAAAGAGGATTGAAGCACCTACAAAAAATGAAGTGCAAGGTATGCCTTAAAAACCAAAACTTGGTTTTTCTAAAAACACTAAAAAAGAGAGGCATGAATAACTTATGTTTTTTTTTTTTTTTAAATTATTATTTTTACAATGGACAGACGTCCGTGAAAAAAATAAATAAATTACATGGTCGGTGGTACAACGGCCGGAATGTGACCGGACAGTCGTCGACGATGATCAGGGACGGAGCTCCGGCGTGCAATTGTTTTTTTTTTCTTTCTCTTTGATCGAACATGGGATAGGATGATTGATACAGGTGTATCCGTACTCCTTTATGTAACTTAGTTAACCTCAAGCGAAGTTGAGGGAAGAATCCTATTCTAGGCAGGAATCCTTGTTTAGGCAGAATTCCTAGTTAGGGAAGAGTTTTGTTTTAGGAAATACTCTTAGTTTAGGAAATAGAATCCTAATAGAAATCCTTGGTCGGCTAGTACGATGAAGGCTATAAATAGAGGCTTTGGCTAATAGCTAAGGACATATACTAGATACTGCATACCTAGAGAAAGCTTGGAACAATACTTGTGCAAGCTTAGCAAACAGTTTAAGGTAGATCCACTGTTTAGAGAGATTGTGAGAATAACAAAGAGAGAATTGTAATCGTTTTCTTGTTCATAATCTAGAGAAGATATTTTTCTTCGAATCACTACTTTGTGTTCCGTTTTCTAAGTTTTTTGTCTATTATTATTCTGAATTATGCCCCTATAATAATAGTCACCAAGGTACAGAGATCACACATATCAAGTTGGTATTAGAGCAAGGTTAGTTTCTAAGGTAAATCCCTGTGGTTTATGGTTTTCACTAGATCTCTCTACATAATTCTTGGTGAGGTACCCGAGAAGCTAGAAGACGTTAGGAGAACAAGGAGATCAAGGATGACAAAGTCAGATGATAAACCTAAGCATAGCGAACCACTTCGATTAAAACCACCCTTGAAGAATTGACTGAATGTATTCGTTCTCATACACCCAAGTCGAAGATGAAGAAAAAGACTCCGTCTACACCTGAAGCTTCGGAAGAATATGAAGGTGAAGAAGAAGATGATGAAGAGGATGAAGACGAATAAGAAAAGAAAAGTGAGCTTCTTAAGAGTCCTACATCAACTAAACTTCATGGTAAGAATCTGAAAATTGATTTTCGTGTTGATATTCCACTTTACGATGGGAGTGTCGATGTAGAAAAATTGGATGATTGGATTGAACTTCTAGATACTTATTTCTCTTTCTTTGAATATGGTTCAAAGGAAAAGATTGCTTTCGTGGCATTGAAGCTACAAAACATGCTCTAACCTGGTGGAAAGCTTATCAAAGACAAAACCTAGGTAAAGGAGTATTGTCGTTGAGGAGATTCAAGGTAGTTGTAAGGAAACAGTTTTATCTGGTTGGCTACCTTGAGGAGAGATGGTTCAAGTGGTACAACTTGAAGCAGACCTACAACCAAACCGTGCAAGAATATACCTCGGAATTTTAGAATCAAGCTATGATTTTGGATTTAGACTTGGGAGATTATGTTATCTATATGAAGTATATCTCCGGGTTCCATGAGTATATATGAAAGGAGTTGAAGATGTTTTCGGTAGATACTATTACCGAAGCAAGTATAAAAGAAAACGCCATTGAAGACAGGCTTAAGAAATCTGATTCAAAAGGAAATCCTAAGGGAAAATCTGGAGGTACCACTGTAAAAGGAGGTGAAATGAGCAAAGAAGAAGGGAAGTCTAGTGACAAGGAAGGTTTGACTTGCACCCATTGCAAGAAAACAAGTCACGTTGTCGACAAGTGTTGGGTAAAGAACCCTCATCTAAATCCCAAAGGGTTGCAGAGGAAAGAAGTTAAGAAGGCAGCACTAGTCGCTCAAACTCCAAAAGAAGTCCACGGACTAATGGAACCCAATTCAAAGCTCTCTCTTATGACGAGGGCAAAAGAAAGACCTTCAAAAGATGATCTTAGGGGGCGACTCTTCACAGTGAAGATACAAGTCAAAATATCACTAGTTGATGCTGTTATTGACCCGGGAAGTCAGAAGAATTTACTTTCACATCCTTTGGTACATAAGTTGGGTTTGAAAACTTTCAAACATCCAAAACCTTATCCTTTAGGGTGGCTTCAAAAGGAAGGAGGGCTACAGGTTCGAGAACAATGTACGATCAAGTTTGCGTTTGATGAGTCATACATTGACGAAGTTACGTGCGATGTAGTGCCTTTGGATGTTTTTCAGGTGGTACTAGGTAGTCCTTACCTATGGGATAAAGACGCAACTCTTCACAGGAGGGAACAAAAGTACACCTTCACCAAGAATGGGGAAGGTTTTGTGATTCGGGCTATAGATTCTCGTCTTGAGGGAGCAAGTTTGATCACATCCACTCAGGCTAAGTGGTTGGTGAATGCTAGCACAAAGTTCATTCTCCTTGTGATCTGTTCTCTTAAGGAGCAGCCGAGTAGAGTTTGTTTGGCAGTTTTGACTGCACAACAAGAAGATGAACTAGAAAGGTTGAAGTTGAAGTATAAGGATTTATTTTCAGATGTCACGAGATTGCCGCCAAAGAGGAGTGTGGAGCATGAGATCATGTTGACCGGGAGAGTTCTCTACCTAATGTAGGTCTTTATCGCATGACCATCGAGGAATCTGATGAGATCAAGAAACAAGTCCAAGAACTTCTAGAATTAGGAATGATAGTGCCAAGTGCTTCACCTTGTGGATCAGCGGTGTTGTTGGTGCCAAAGAAGGATGGAAGCTGGTGTATGTGTATTGATTATAGAGCATTGAACAAGATCACTATCAAGAATCGTTACCCTCTACCTAGGATAGACGACATGATAGATCAGTTGGAAAAAGCTCGAGTCTTTACAAAGTTAGATTTCAAATTCGGATACCACCAAGTGAGAGTCCGAGAAGATGATACATGTAAAACTGCTTTCAAAACCAAACAAGGCTTGTTCGAATGGTTGGTGATGCTTTTTAGTTTGTGTAACGCTCCAGCGACGTTCATGCGTTTGATGAATGATTTGTTACGACCTTTTATAGAAGATTTTGTGATTATTTACTTGGATGATATCCTAATATACAACAGAACTTAGGAAGAGCATATCGTTCACGTTGAGAAGGTGTTTAAAGTGTTACATGAAGGCCAGCTGAAGTTGAACGGAAAGAAGTGTGAGTTTGGAAAGGAGGAGTTGGTGTATCTCGGTTTTATTGTTGGTGGTGGACAACGGAATATTGATCCAAGAAAGGTTGAAGTGATCACTAAGTGGCCTAGACCTAGTACTGTAACTGAAATCATGAGTTTCTTAGGGGCTTGCACATACTTGCATTAGTTTATCCAGCATTTTTCGACTATTGCAGGACCATTACATGGTTTGACGGGAGCTAAGGCAAAATTTGAATGGCAGCAAACCCATGAAGACGCTTTTCAGTTGCTAAAAAGGAAGATTTCAGAAGCACTGGTGTTGGCATTGCCTAACTTACAGCGTACTTTTGAAGTTGAGACCGACGCTTCTAACTATGCATTGGGAGGAGTGTTGTTACAGAATGGTAAACCAGTGGAGTACCATTCAGAATTGTTTTCAGGTGCTATTAAGAACAACGCACCTTATGACAAAGAATTTTATGCTTTATATCAATTTTATTAATCATTGGCGAGTGTACCTCTTAGGTAAAGAAGTAGTGGTACATTCGGATCATAAGCCATTGGAGTATCTACACGCACAGACGAAACTACAACAAGCCCGACACATGAAGTGGATGTCTTATTTGATAAGTTTCAACATTCTCATTAAGTACAAGAAGGGAGTAACAAACAAGTTGGCAGATATGTTGTCTCGTCCACCAATCCGAGCTTTAATGGTGGCCATGATAATTCAGCCGATTGTTCCTCAAGAGTATGCAGAGTCATACGCATCTAGTAAAGACTTCAAGAAGGTGTAAAGAGTGGTTTGAAAGGCGAGTTTGAACTTCGGGATGGATTGTTATATAAAGGTCAGAAACTTTGCATTCCAGAAGATGGAGACCGTTTACAATGGTTGAGAGAGGCACACACGTCCCGAGTTGCTGGACACTTTGGGATGAATAAGACTCTTCTTAACCTTCGTCGTTATGTGTTTTGGCCAAAGATGCCAGATGATGTGGCTAAATTGGTTAGAGGGTGTAAGTTGTGCAGCACATCTAAACCTTCCAACAGGAAACGTGGGTTATATCTACCATTAGCAGTACCATCAAGGCCTTGGGAGAGTATTTATATGGATTTTCTTAGTGGGTTACCAAATACCAAGTCTGGTTATGATTACTTTTTCGTGGTGGTCGACCGATTCAGCAAGATGATTGCATTAATTCCATGTACAAAGACGGTAACGGGAGCCGGTGCAGCAAAGCTCTTCTTTGAGCATGTGTGGAAGCATTTTGGGTTACCTACTTCGATTATTTCTGATAGGGATAGTCGATTCCTTAGTTACTTTTGGGATTCTTTATGGAAGATGATGAACACTAGGTTGAAGAAGAGTACATCTTTTCATCCACAAACAGACGGACAAACAGAAGTAGTCAACAGGACTATGGTTCACATGTTAAGGGGATATAATTCCAAGCACCCTAAAACTTGGGATGAGAGTTTACCATATCTACAATTTGCATTCAATAGGGCAGTTTATAATTCTTCGGGAAAATCTCCTTTCGAGACGTGCTATGGTTACTTACCACCTAGTCCTTTCGATCTAGTATTTTCTAGTGACACCTCAATGGGGGGAAAGGAAGGAAATGAACGGAAAAAGGCACAAAAGTTCTTGGAGAAGATATCTCAGATTCATGCAACTGTTGAAGCACAATTATTAAAGAAGTCACAAGCCAAATACAAAGCAAAACATGACAAGCATCTTGTGCCTTGTAATTTTGGTGTTGGTGACTTGGTATGGTTAAAATTAGGTAAGGAGCGACTGAAGGGGGAAGGTAAGAAGTTGAAGCATTGAGGTATGGACCATTTCGTATTCTCGATCAGATTGGTGACAATGCCTTTCATCTGGATCCGCCACCTTATCTAGGAATGTACTCGGTTATAAATGCCGAATACTTGAAGTTGTTTGAACCACCATTACTTGATGATGACGGCGAAGACACTATGATCTTACCACGAGTAGAAGACTTATGGTTTGATAGAGAGGAACCACTCAAGGAAGACTGCATATTGGAGCGAAAATAGACTAAAACACGACAAGGAGAGAAAGAAGCTTTTCTAATTGGATGTAAAGGTCAAGTTCCTAGCAAGGCCAAGTGGTTTAACAAGGAAAAAGAGACTCTAGAGTTCCCTAACCTTCATTTTTTAACTCTCACAGGAGTTCAAGTTCTTAAAAGAGGGACCCATGATATAGGTGTATCCGTACTCCTTTATGGAACTTAGTTAACCTCAAGCTAAGTTGAGGGAAGAATCTTATTCTAGGTAGGAATCCTTGTTTAAGCAGAATTCCTAGTTAGGGAAGAGTTTTGTTCTAGGCAATACTCTTAATTTAGGAAATAGATTCCTAATAGAAGTCATTGGTCGGCTGAGTACGATGAAGGCTATAAATAGAGGCTTTGGATAATAGCTAAGGACATATACTAGATACTGCAGACCTAGAGAAAGCTTGGAATAATACTTGTGCAAGCTTAGCAAACAGTTTAAGGTAGATCCACTGTTTAGAGAGATTGTGAACGTAACAAAGATAGAATTGTAATCGTTTTCTTGTTCATAATCTAGAGAAGATATTTTTCTTCGAATCACTACTTTGTGTTCCATTTTCTAAGTTTTTCGTTTATTATTATTCTGAATTCCGCCTCTATAATAATACTCCCTCCGTCCCAAATTAGATGAGCTAGTTGTAGTTTGCACAATTTTTAAGGCAGGGAGAAAAGGAGAGTATGTTTAAGTATTTTAAGGCATTTTAAAACACCTACGCAACGAATATAAACATGACTATCAAATTATACATATTTCTTATAGTAACAATAATCAATTAAAATGGTAGTTTTAGAAATACCCTCTTGATTAGTGAGATGGCTCATCTATTTTGGGACAAAATTTAAAACCAACTAGCTCATCTAATTTGGGACGGAGGAAGTAGTCACCAAGGTACAGAGATCACACGTATCAATGATAGAGAGATATCGGTCGATTGGTGGAGAGAAAAAAAAGGTTTACTTCTTTTTGTATTAATTTTATTTCTTAAACCTAGTTAGACAAGGATTCCATTTTAGTAGCGGGCCCACTAGTGCTAAACCCATCAAGTTGGTCATTCCACCAACCAAATCAGCCTGTTTCATCAATTTATGCTCACCAGACGATGCTCCGTCATACTGCCAGGGTCACCATTCGAATCATCATCGCTTGTACGTGACATATTGAAGCGCGGGTCAAAATTTTGGTAAAATTTCTAGGGGAAAGTAAAAAAAATGTCTATGTGGGGAAATGCATTTAATAAAATGCCTACGTTTTTTTCATAATTAACTTAATTCCCATGAATTGACCTTTTCCGTCCCGATTGTCTGAAAAAACGGCTAACGGCCGGTACATGACATGTGACACTAAATCGGCTATGTCAAAAGACATTCTAGCCCCTGAATCAGTTGGATCGGTCTGAGTTATTGAGTACCGAGTTATTGTAACGACCCGTCCCTCCACCGATATTTTCCCCGATCCCTCCACCGATATTTTCCCCACTTAGGGTTTTCAAAGGGCATCTCTACGGTTATCCAGCAGTAACTTCTCGGGAGCTCACCCATACTAGGATTGCTCCCACCCAATCACGCTAAACTACAAAATTTTCTGCTCTGGAACCAATTGTGCTAAAAAGGCCTCGGTGTTAAGAAATTACTAACCCTTGCCAACCAGTGCCGAATATCGAGGTATTACAACTATAAGAGAGAAGTTACTTCATCTTCTTTACCCATTTTTACTTACAGAACACAAGCAAATTGAAAGTATAATTCTTCAATTAAATAAAAAAGGAATTAATTAAGAAAATTTATTAAAAGTACAGTTCTTCAATTAAATAAAATGGAATCGTTAGGAAAAATTATCAACACATACAATATCTCTTGCTGCATATCCAACTGATTACAATACCTTAATCATCAACCACAATTTTGCACTAGTACTTCCACTGATATCTCCGGAAAACGTCTTCGTCTTCATTAGCACTTACACCACTATTTCACTATTACAGATGGCCACCATTCAAAATCAAACTCTTCTTAATTCAAAAATAGATTGAAACAAAAAATTGTTATACCTACCACGCAACCGATTAAACCCCAAATTGCAAAAGAAAAATTTCAGTACTCTAGTTCCTCAATCAAATACCTTAATTGCAATTGAAAAATTTAGAAAAATTTCTACCCTAGCATCAAATTCATCACGATTATCCAAAATTTCTACCGATTAACCACGTTAACTATATCAAGAAGAACCCCATTTAAACACCGTTACCCGTTCCACCACATTTATACCAACACCACTAGAAAACCTAATACAAACACTAACCGAAAACCCAATTCAAATCCTATCCGAAAACCCAACACAAACCCCGTCGATTCCCTAATTGAAAACACATTTGTATCTAACTAATCAAATCAAACAATACAAAACCCTTGATGATGGTGATGATGTCACTGGTAATGGATCACAACCAGTTATAATATAATGAGTTCTGAAATAATAATATAATGAGTTCTGAAATAAAAGAAGAAAAAGGAATGGAAGAGACCAGTTAAGGAAGAATGAATCGGGTGCAGAGAGAAATGGAAGAGATGAGGGGCGGAAATACCAAGTGACAACCCTAGGTTGTTTTGTTAAATGGTAAGATGTGCATTTTTTTTTGTTAAACACGTGTAACAATCCGGTCGACTTAATCTTAAGCCGTCGATGATCAAACGCGTTGACGGTCAAAACGAATGGACAGTAAAAGATTATTTTATACTTCTAGGGTCAATGGGTTAATTTGTAATTGCGCCCACCAATTTCTCATCTCGTGTGATGAGAAATCGACTAAGTAAACGAGATTTTACTGAAATGGTGAGTCCGGACGGAAATCGTAATGTCATGGGCATTAAAATAATTGAGAAAACAATGTGGGCATTTTATTGAATGTATTTCTCCATATGGAAACTTTTTTAATTTTTCCAAATTTCTATCGACTAAGTTTAATTATTTATTTCGTTTATAATTGGTAAAATCACCATCCAGTGTTGACTGTGGAACATGATTGTCCCTCACTAAGCTGGGGACTTAATGTTGATGGTGGATTTTTAACGAGGACTGAAATTGTAAAATTACAGTTTTGTACATTTCTGACCATGCTTTAAGCGAATATATGAAGTTCACATTTTATAATTTAGACATGAAAGATCATGTTACGACGATCTCTGACTGATCATGTAACCTCCTCAAAACATATATATATATATATATATGACAGTAATATTGAGACCTTCCCGGATGAGCTCTCGATATTCCATATATTTTTATATATACTGCTCGGCTCAGTATTCAATTGTATTGAATCTTAATGATTGGACGACTCCTAGATGGATTGACCACTAGTATAGAGCGATAATGTCATCAGGATGTCTCTAATGTTCCCTGACTATACAGAATAAATGTTTAGAAAGACTATGATGCTTTTACTATCTCATACCTTGATTGTCAAATAAATATAATGCTTCTAGACAGATTTTCTGCTAGTATAGAGCCATCAATTAACAAATTCTAGCGTTATATTCATCCATTCGAATTCCTATAAAATATTTTATTTTCACCATATTGTTTTATTACTTCAATTCATGGCTTTTTCCGGCTGAATTTCATGGATTAGTAATGAGTATTCACATTTCGGGCTTACGGGCTACCACCTCGAGTAAGCCCTCGAGAAAATGGTGCGGGTGTATTTAGTAATATACTCAAACGAGCACCCAAAACCATGGACAAACCAGCATATGCATATGGAAAGTTCACCAGAAGAGGAGGGAGAAAAAAAAAAGAATGCGCGGGACTGGGCCCACCGGTGGCATGCCAGATCCCCCTCCCTTTTTCCTTTTTTTTTTTTAATTATTATTTCCATATCCTTGTCATATATTGCTCAATCCACCATATGGTTAATTAAGCAAGTGGTCACACGGTCTTTTCACCATATAATGTATTAAAATATTATATTTCTAAATATCGGACGTTTAAGCAAAAATCCTACTTGCTCATTCAAGCAAAATTGAGAGTTTCAGTCAAGATAAAACTATTCTTAAAGTACAAAATAATACTCGAACGACCACTAAAAAATACCAAAATTCTCATGAATAGATGGGTGTCCACATGGTAACCCGTGCACCACCATGCTCGGTCGGTTCACTTGGCCCCCATGGCCGGATGGTCCCACCATCCCTTAATCCATATTTTGATTAATCCTCCACTTGGCTAATCCTCCATATTTCGGTGCTTTACACTAATTGGACAATCCTCCATACACCGCCCAACCGGTTTCTCAACCACCAATGTCCTATCCTTATACCCATTGGTTGGTCAGTCTCTACCTATATTAGGCAGCCTCCATATTGTAGATACAAGGCTTCCTAAATTAGGGTTTGATGATTCTAATCAAAGCTGAGCATCAATAATTTTCATATTGATCCAGTTTTTAATATTTTTATCAAATATTTGATGTTCGGTCTTGCTACCAACATTTTTGTTGCTCGATTGCCCAAGGAGCAACATTTCATTGGTCGACCGTCCACTTAGGTCGATCATCCAATATTTCATCGGACGACCATCCACTTGGTCGATCATTCAATATCTGCCAATATTTTAATATCTCTACTTTGTAATTCGGCTACTCATGACATGGTGGATCGAGGATGAGCATTCTATAATAAATCAACAATATCTGATTTCCTGTCAAACACTTGGCATATCAGAATAGATGTTGGTCCATAATCGAGCAATCTCATTAGACCGACGTTCATCAATCTAAATCATTTTGAGTATCATTGTTGCCTTAACTGGCACAATAATATGTCATAATTCATCAGACTGAATGTGCAATTACATATAAAAAACATGTTTAAATTTGATTTTGTTTGTTCTTGTGATAAAGAACCAGTCGTCCACTTTGGGTCGACTTAATTTTGAATAGCATTTTTAAAAACTAAAATAGCATTTCCCAGTCATCAATGATTACTTAACGATTATTAGCATCTGTAGTGATATATGAACGATTTGAATAAAACTAATTAGCTGCATGAATGATGTTTGTATATGTGTAAAACTAATTAGCTCTCGAAGAATAATATGTCCACTCTGTAAAAGAAAAGAAGAAGAAGGAATATGCCCACTGTACGGCCCTTTCCTCCACAATATAAGGTATTGCTTTGGATGGAGAAGTGTGGTATTGCTTTGGATGGGGAAGTGGGAAGCAGGGAATGGCGATGGTTTACTTCGGTGGTGATAGTATAACCATTATTTTTAATATCCTTTGTTTGTTTTTTTCAGATCGATTGGTACTAATTTAAAACAAAATTAAGGTGGTAGTGGCCATGGCTAACTTCGTTTTCTTCTTCTAAGAATTAATCAATTGTGCTAATTATTTGTCACTTCGATTTAACATAATGATGCACTAATTTAAACAAAAATTTAACCTAGTGTTAACGTCTTGTAATGGGTTTATAATGAAAACGGATATTAGTAGAGAAGAAGACAAATTAGTTATAGTCAAATTTGATTTGACTTTTACAGGTGGTAATTAGAGAAAAGTAGAATTAAAATTAAAATTATTTTAGAATTTCTAGTAAGGGTGGAGAATAGGAAAAATGTGGGTGGAAAATAGGTGGAACCTTATAAGAATAAGGACAAAAAAAATTATTTTCAGTTTTATCACGACCCTATTAAACAGTTATTGAAACCAAAAAAGAAAACCCATGTAGATTCTAAATATTTTATATTATTTTGTATTGAGAAATAAAGATAAAGCTCTTTGAAATCTTTCTTGGTTGAGCTCGCTTTTAAGTAGGTGCTCTCAGAATTATATTGGAGTTTAGTCCATACAGATTTCCGAACGAATTATTGGGTGTGGTTGTTATACCCCCGCTTTTTCAATTGGTATCGGAGCAGAAAAACACGCTAAGACCTCATAAGTGTGTTTGTAGCAATCTGACTCTATGGATAGATGTGTTATCTTTTACAAAAGCATCACCAGAAATAAACAATCTGTTTCTATGGAATCTATTAAAGAGAAAGATTTGTCTGACTCAAATATAGATGAACATATTGTTCCCATGAAACGGGATAATATTGATAAGTGTTGTTAGAGCACTGCTCGGTCGAACTCGCAAGCGTTGCTATCTAAAGATTGTTTGTCAAGTTTAGGTGATCAAAACTATAAGTCTTGATTTCTAGTTTACTTATAGCTATGTCTCGGATTATGATAGAATGTGTAGTTGATCTTTAGACTTCACGCAGTTCATCGATTGAAGACAAAGATCTACCGACGAGAGCTTGAAGGAACTTCATCAACAAAAGGTATGTGGATACTTAAACTTATCTATCACTCAGAAGTCTATTCTATTCTATCTCCTATTGAGACTAAGTCGTATAGCTATATAGACTTTTACATTATACACATTTGATATTTCGAGCTGAGTTTAACTCGCTTATATCTTTCTCGAAATATGTGTTGGAAGCTTTTTTCTTTAGCTACGTTCATCATTATTCTTGACGAGTTTAGTTGGAAACAATTTATTTGTTGGAAACTAAATAATAAGTCAAAAGATGATCATGTGAAAATTGCCTTGAAATATCTTACATGATTTGTGTGAGACAGTCATTTGATGTCGACTCGGAATATTTCGCATTGATCATTCGATCACTTGAAAATTACTTATAAGCTAATAGTTTGTGTGAGACAACTATTGTCGTCTTCTAAGGATGTTTCTGAAAAAGCGGGGGTACAATAACCTCACCCAATATTTCGCTTAGCAATCTGTATGGACTAACTCCAATATACTTTCAAGAGAATCAACTAGATAGTCAGACTCAATCTTAAGAAAAAGTATATCAAAGAGTTATATCTCAATTTCTCAATTCAATCCGCAATCAAACAAATAAGAATTTGCGAGCCTGATTGAATACAAGAGAAATAACTTGAATGGTACCAAAGACCAATGTTCAAGGATCAATCAATTTCAATCAACAACCAAAGGTTGGATTTACCAATTGATCGATTCAACGCACAACCTGTGATATTTCAATTATATAACAAAATATAATGCGGAAAAGAAATAACACAGACACCAGAAATTTTGTTAACGAGGAAACCGCAAATGCAGAAAACCCCCGAGACCTAGTCCAGATTTGAACACCACACTGTATTAAGCCGCTACAGACACTAGACTACAACAATCTCACACTGATTCAAGGTACAGTTGCGCTCCTTACGTCTCTGATCCCAGTAGGATACTACGCACTTGATTCCCTTAGCTGATTTCACCCACAACTAAGAGTTGCTACAACCCAAAGTTGAAGACATGATAAACAAATCTGTATCACACAGAAAAGTCTATTGAATAGATAAATCTGTCTCCCACAGATATACCTATGAGTTTTTGTTCCATCTTTTGATAAATCAAGGTGAACATGAACCAATTGATAACCCAGACTTATATTCCCGAAGAACAGCCTAGTAGTATCAATCACCTCACAGTAATCTTAATAGATTAACGAAACATGATATTGTGGAATCACAAACAATGAGACGAAGGTGTTTGTGACTACTTATAAATCTTGCCTATCGGAGATATAAATCTCAAGCCAATCTTACTATTGTACTCAGTCACGATAGAAAACAGCAAGATCAGATCACGCAACTACAGAGAAAAAAGTTGGGTCTGAATTCACAATCCCAATGAAGTCTTTAGGTCGTTAACCTATAGGGTTTTGTGAAAAACCTAAGGTTAAAGGTGTTAGAGCACTGCTCGGTCGAACTCGTAAGCGTTGCTATCTCAAGATTGTTTGTCAAGTTTAGTTGCCGAAACTGTAAGTCTTGATTTCTAGTCTACTTATAGCTAAGTCTCGGACTAGGATAGAAAGCGTAGTTGAGCTCTAGACTCCACGACGTTCATCATACAAAGACGAAGAACTACTCAAGGAACTGGTGGATCTTCATCGACTAAAAGGTATGTGGAGACTTGAACTTATCTATCACTCAAAAGTCTATCTACTCTATCTCCTATCTTGAGACAAAAGTCTTATTGCTATATAGACTTCGATTATACACATTTGCTATTTCGAGCCGAGTTTATCTCGCTTATCTATTTCTCGAAATATGTGTTGGTAAGCTTTTGCTTTGTCCAAGGTCATCTTTAAAAGTGACGAAAGTCATGTTGATTATTTCAATATCTTGAAAATTGTTTTGATGAAAAATAGTGTGTGAATAACCTCTATTTAACATCCTCTAAGAATGTTTCAATGATTGAAATGAGAGTTTAGAATATATAACCTTGAATGGATATAAACATTGTATGTGAACTCATACTTGTGTAAGTCCAAAATCCTTGAACCAAAGTATGCGTACTTTGCTGCTTAGGATAACCGGAACTAAAGTCCGCGTACTGCCGGAAGTTCACGTCCCGTGAATTTCTGCTGGAGTTTGTGAACTAAAAACAAACTTAATCCGGGTACTTAAGTATGCGTACCGGTATGCGTACTTGAGTGGGTTATTTTCTAAAACGGTTTATTCGTGAACTTAAACTTATATAAACTAAGGAATGTATATTTGCCAAACGTGGCTATAAAGTTCATGAATCAATTCGAGTGAATCAAAATCGTTTTTGCTTCGATTGTGTCTTGTATACTTCTATGAGATCTAAGCAATTGAACAACTCTCTAACTAGTTCTTTTGAGTCATTTGAACTAGTTATGGTGAAGATGAATAAGGTTGATATGAAAGTGCTCATATGGCTAACTATTTGGTTAACTACTGTTGAACCAACTAGGTGTACACGTTTAGGTACGGTTACACAAACCTAAATGAACGTGCATTTCATTTGTGTATAACAAGCTAAGTTCGATCTAACGGTTGAAAGATGTTAGCTTGAATCTAATCAGGTTTTCATTTAACGGTGAATATTGAATGCTTTGTTACCAAGGTAACTTAGATTGCAAACCATGATTTGGAGACTATATAAAGGAGAACTCTAGCAACTGGGAAACCTAATCCCCACACCTTGTGTGTGATACTAGTTTTATAAGCTAGAGTGGATTCTCCTTTAACCTTATGTTTCTACCGAGACCCTGTTGGTCAACGACTTAAAGACTTCATTGGGATTGTGAATCCATACCCAACTATTCTCTTTATAGTTGCGTGATCTGATCTTGCTGTTTCTATCGTATTTGAGTACAATCGTAAGATTGGCTTGAGAATAATTTCTCCGATAGGCAAGATAGAAAAGTAATCACAAACATCTTCATTTCATCGTTTGTGATTCCACAATATCTTGTTTCGCTAGTCTATTAAGATTATTGTGAGGTGATTTATAATTCTACGCTGTTCTTCAGAAATATAAGTCCAGGTTATCAATTGGTTCCTGTTCACCTTGATTTATCAAAAGACGGAACAAAACTTGTAGGTATTTCTGTGGGAGACAGTGTTAGAGAATAGCTCGGTTGAACCCACAAAGCGTTGGTATGTCAAGTTTGGTTGTCATATTTTAGTGAATCAAAACTCATTTAAAGAGTCGCTTAATTATATACTAGAGTCAACTTCGTATAGGTTATCTTGAAAGTATTAGGATATGAGACTTACAAGTATTACATGATGACTTGAAGAATGTGAAGAAGTATGGAGCTACAACGACAACATCATCCTTCCTCTTGAGGTTAGTAAAATTTGACTTGAACTATTTCATTCCCTAACGTATCTTTCAAGTCGTGCATATTGAAAACATAACTGCGAAGCTATATATGATACTCTAGTTAGACATAGTATTAAGGAATACAATACGAGGTTTATTGCTTAACCATTAAACTTTGTATATAAGAAATCGACATAATTGTATGAATGCTATTGTGCTTATCTATGGGTATGAGTGAAGATTTCATCTTAGGAAACAATGTTTTACATTCGTTTAAAGGAAGTAAGTTCATAAACTCGTTTTGTGAATCGAAAGGGAAATCGCTAGGTTTATTGGTATTGTTATTCATTGCAAATCTATTTTGAATTACCAATATGTGTGTTTAGTATAACCGCTCATAGACTTGTTTATGTATCTTGGTAAAACTATTCACAAGGCCTGACTTATG
>JAJJMB010002292.1:3912301-3922619 GCA_023531105.1 Papaver atlanticum | reverse complement strand
GGAAAAGTTTTAGATTGAGGTATATTTGGGGTACCCTCGTCTTTTCAGACAGATTTATCTATTTCTGTAGACTTTTCTGTGTGATACAGATTTGTTTATTAAAGTCTTCAACTTTGGGTCGTAGCAACTCTTAGTTGTGGGTGAGATCAGCTAAGGGAATCAAGTGCGTAGTATCCTGCTGGGATCAGAGGCGTAAGGAGCGCAACTGTACCTTGGATCAGTGTGAGATTGATTGGGGTTCAACTACAGTCCAGACCAAAGTTAGTTTGTAGTGGGCTAGTGTCTATAGCGGCTTAATACAGTGTGTGTTCAATCTGGACTAGGTCCCGAGGTTTTTCTGCATTTGCGGTTTCTTCATTAACAAAACTTCTGGTGTCTCTGTTATTTCTTTTCCGCATTATATCTTGTTATATAATTGAAATATCACAGGTTGTGCGTTAAATCGATCAATTGGTAAATCCAACCTTTGGTTGTTGATTGAAATTCATTGATAATTGAACATTGGTCTTTGGTACCATTCAAGTTAATTTCTCTTGTATTCAATTAGACTCACAGATTTCTATTTTCTTGAGTAAGTATTGAATCGAGAAATTGAGATAGAACTCCTTGATATACTTTTTATTAAGATTGAGTCTGACTGTCTAGTTGATTCTATTAAAAGTATATTGGAGTTAGTTCATACAGATTGCTAGGCGAATTATTAGGTGAGGTTGTTGTACCCCCACTTTTTCAATTGGTATCAGAGCAGGCAAACACATTTAAGACCTAATAAGTCTGTGTTTGTAGCGATCTGACTCTATGGACAGAAATTCTATCTCCATAAACGTACCACTAGTCTTGGATGGCTCAAACTACTTAGGTGGAAAATCGCTATGCGTGCTTTTCTTCAGGATCGTGATTTTCAAACATGGGTACGTGTTGTTAGTAGCTATGATCCTCCAGTTAATACATAAGGCGATGTATCTATACCTAAGGATATTGGTAGATATAGTCCAGAAGAAATCCTTGCTGCAAAGAAAAATTCTGACGGCTTAAATGTTATCATACATGCCATTACCCCAGACCTTCAGCATCATGTGACTACTTGCACGAAGTCTAAAGATGCCTGGGATATCTTAGAAATCGTATTTGAAGGGAATACCTGTGAAAAACAAGCTAGGCTTCAAAACCTAAATTCTGATTGGGAATACCTTCGTATGGCAGATGAAGATTCATTTGATGAATTTAATCACAAAGTGTCTGAAATTGTTAATGCATCATTTGCATTGGGTAAGACTATTCCTGAAAAGGACATTGTGATGAAGATTCTCAGATCTCTGCTATCCAGATACGACTCTAAGAAGCATGCCATTGTTGAAGGAAATAATCTCACAACGCTTTCCAGAAATACTCTGGTTGGGAAGTTAAAGATCTTTGATCATGAGCATACATCCAAATCGGGAAAGAATGTTGCTTTCAAAGTATAAAAGAACACTAAATTACTTGATAAAAGTAAAAGTGTTTGCATCTCTGAAGATGATCTTTCTGAGGCTGATTCATCATATGAAGATCTTGACAAGTCAGTCTCGTTGATCACAAGACAGTTTAGGGACCTTCTTTTGAAGAGAAGTAAACGGTTCTCCATAGAAAAATCCAAGTCATCAGATAAACCCCATAATCGTGTTCCTATTAAAAACAGGGATATTGATGAAGCTGATGACGAGGATATGCCTCAGTGCTTTAAGTGTAAAGGTTTTGGTCATTTTGCAAATGAGTGTCCAAATCGTAAGAAATACACTGGGAACAAAGGTCTTGCTGCAACTCTTGATGAAATGTCTGACAACTATGATTCTAATGAAGACGAAAAATCAAGTATTGCACTTTTTTGTGAAAATATTGATTTTGATAATTGTAGCAATACATACATCAATCTTGATATTCTTTCAGAAGAAAACTCAACCAATATGGAAGAAAAAGTTGACCTTTCCTTTGGAAACTCTCTGTCTAATTTTTCAAGTTCTACTATGTGTCTAGCATCTTGCACATCTTGGATACCTGAATCATTTTCCAGGTTGACATGCTCATATTGTTCGCTCAAGGGCCATGAACTGTCAAAGTGTTTCAAGTATAAACACAAATTGAGACATGCAAACAAACTTCAACGAAGAGAAAATCGATTATCAAACAAGCTCAAACTTATTCAAAAAACCGCTGAGGTCTGTAAGATTTTATCTTCGTCAAGGAAGTTAGTTTCCAAGGATATGTCAAGACCACTAGAGAAAAGAGTATGGTCTAAACACTATGATAAACAGGGTTCTATGAATTCCGATCGAAAAGGATATGGTGGACAGATTATTGTTCACCCCAGCACAACTTAAATTGTGTTTGCTAGTGCATCTTGTCTCATGTGCCTGATCAAAAGAGACAAGATTTTGCACACCTCAGGCTTTAGAAAAAGAAAAATGGTTTTAAATTTGTCTTCTTTTCTTTTTAAGCTTTGCCTATTTTGCAAGATTGGAATTCTTCCATATCTAATTGATATTGGAAAGGTCTTCCCTGGTTAATCAATAAAAGAGGGTTAAAATTGACAATTCTGCCTTTTATAGGGTATGAGTTGTACGTACGTGAATCCTTTGAAGTGTATAAAGGTTCCGTAACCCTACATTCCTTTTTCCTTCCCTGAAACTCTTTTTAACTTAAGACTGCTTGTTGAAGTGTGATTTCCTCTCACAAATCCGTACGCATATGGATACTCCAAGCATCATTTCTTCTGATGGAAAATATGTTAATATGATTGTTAATCCATCAATCATGAAGGAAAAAAGAAAGATCTCCTTTACCTCTAACTTTGAAAAGAAAAAGAAGGAATGTGAGGAAGCCAAGAACCGTTCCTTCAAATTCTCAGAAGTTTTCTGATGTTCTTGAAGAGTTGAAGGAGATTCAACAAATAAAGGATTTTGTTATGAGAACTTGAAATTCAGAAGGCCATGGTTAGACATCATCAACCTAGAAGGTTTGTTGGAATTGACTCCCATCTTCACGAACCGTATGTTCCAATGGTTGTTGACGACAAGGAGTTCGGGGACGATAAAGAATTTTTTAGAGGTCTCAATGTCTAGGAAACTTCTTATGAGAATTTTATTCTTGTGTTTTTAAGAAGAATAACTAGAGTTTGTAATAGCCATTATTGTGATTACACATAGCTATGTCCAACGTTTTTCATCTTCAATGTTTTTAGATTTATTTATTTAAATTTTAAAGTTTGCTTGGAAGATGATTTTGCAGTATTAATCTTTATGGTTTTATATATTGCAACTTGTTATGGGATATGTGTGTTTGCATCCGTGAACTATGATTGTCACATACGTGGTCAAAAGTTAAGTCCTTCGTATGTCGACATGCAAGTATTGATAAAAGATTGAATGAAATTTTGACAAACAAAAGTTAAGCCTTTTATGTCATTATGCAAATATTGATGGAAGAAAGGATGAGCTTTTGTTTACAAAGATTAAGTCTATTATATGTCATTATGCAAATAGTGATGAAAGATAGAATGAATCTTTGTTTATTCCGTAGTATTGATCTTCCCTAATCCATATTTTTATGTATATACTGTGAGGCTCCGTAAGTTCTCTTATGTTGAGCATTTCCGATTAAATTAATCATGGGTTCTCTTGTGGTTAATTTAATTGAGTATTTTGGATACAAATTCATATTCTTATGAGATTTGTTGTTGTCCAAAGAAATCCTTCTTTTCTTGTGAAAGCAAGGTCGCTCTTGTTGTTCTTTCGGGAATGACATTTTATGGGGGAGAGTTCTTAATTGAACTTGTGCTTAGTTGCCAAATCTTTGTGGGGAGTGCGGATGTGGAATATTATAGGGGTTATCTTGTATCTTTATAAACTCCTTGATGAATGCATTTAGTTTCGTCTATATAATTGCATCTAAAAAGTTGATATGTGCTTTCTTTTGGTCATGAAATGTCTCTATGGAAATTTCATTAGGATCCCTCTAGTTTTTGTACCTTTGCCAATTTTACTGACAAAAAGGGGGAGAATTAATGTAGTTCACACTGCAAATACATATGGTTTTCGGATCATTATGTAAGGGGGAGTGGTTTCCATGTGAGATGGAGTATTGACTAAGGGGGAGTGATACATATCACCATAGTATTGTTGTCGAAGTTGTGATACAATTGAACTTTGATGCTGTGTAATGATACTATGACACTATGTAACAATGATGGAGAGCTTTTGTTTTCTCATTGTTATGGCTACGGATTTTCAACAACGATGATGCTGAACTTACAACCTTTGGAATCATTGGAGTACTTGGAAGTGACGAAGATTTCGAGTAATGTTGAAGAACCAAGGAGATCATGCATGTGGAAGAGAAGCTGAAAAATTTATTTATTTTGTATTCCATATGTATTGATAGATTTGTCACTAAAATTGACAAAGGGGGAGATTATTAGAGCACTGCTCGGTCGAACTCGCAAGCGTTGCTATCTCAAGCTTGTTTGTCAAGTTTAGTTTCCAAAACTATAAGTCTTGATTTCTAGTCTACTTATAGCTAAGTCTCGGACTAGGATAGAAAGTGTAGTTGAGCTCTAGACTCCACGACGTTCATCATACAAAGACGAAGAACTACTCAAGGAACTGGTGGATCTTCATCGACTAAAAGGTATGTGGAGACTTGAACTTCTCTATCACTCAAAAGTCTATCTACTCTATCTCCTATCTTGAGACAAAAGTCGTATTGCTATATAGACTTCGATTATACACATTTGCTATTTCGAGCCGAGTTTATCTCGCTTATCTATTTATCGAAATTTGTGTTGGTAAGCTTTCGCTTTGGCCAAGTTCATCTTTACAAGTGACGAAAGTCATGTTGATTATTTCAATATCTTGAAATTGCTTTGATGAAAAATAGTGTGTGAATAACCTCTATTTAACATCCTCTAAGAATGTTTCAATGATTGAAATGAGAGTGTAGAATATATAACCTTGAATGGATATACACATTGTATGCGAACTTATACTTGTGTAAGTCAAAAATCCTTGAACAAAAGTATGCGTACTTTGCTGCTCAGGATAACCAGAACTAAAGTCCGCGTACCTGTACGCGTACTGCCGGAAGTTCACATCCCGTGAATTTCTGCTGGAGTTTGTGAACTGAAAACAAACTTAATCCGGGTACTTAAGTATGCGTACCGGTATGCGTACTTGAGTGGGTTATTTCTAAAAACGGTTTATTCGTGAACTTAAACTTATATAAACTAAGGAATGCATATTTGCAAACCGTGGCTATAAAGTTCATGAATCGATTCGAGTGAATCAAAATCATTTTTGCTTCGATTGTGTCTTGTATACTTCTATGAGATCTAAGCAATTGAACAACTCTCTAACTAGTTCTTTCGAGTCATTTGAACTAGTTATGGTGAAGATGAATAAGGTTGATATGAAAGTGCTCATATGACTAAAAATTTGGTTAACTACTGTTGAACCAACTAGGTGTACACGTTTAGGTACGGTTACACAAACCTAAATGAACGTGCATTTCATTTGTGTATAACAAGCTAAGTTCGATCTAACGGTTGAAAGATGTTATCTTTAATCTAATCAGGTTTTCATCTAACGGTGAATATTGAATGCTTTGTTACCAAGGTAACTTAGATTGCAAACCCTGATTTGGAGACTATATAAAGGAGAACTCTAGCAACTGGGAAACCTAATCCCCAAACCTCATGTGTGATACTAGTTGTATAAGCTAGAGTCGATTCTCCTTTAACCTTAGGTTTCTACCGAGACCCTGTAGGTTAACGAATTAAAGACTTCATTAGGATTGTGAAGCCAGACCCAACTATTCTCTTTGTAGTTGCGTGATCTGATCTTGCTGTTTCTATCATATTTGAGTACAATCGTAAGATTGGCTTGAGATTAATTTATCCGATAGGCAAGATAAAAAAGTAATCACAAACATCTTCGTATCATCGTTTGTGATTCCGCAATATCTTGTTTCGCTAGTCGATTAAGATTATTGTGAGGTCAATGATAATTCTAGGCTGTTCTTCGGGAATATAAGTCCGGGTTATCGATTTGTTCCTGTTCACCTTGATTTATCAAAAGACGGAACAAAACTTGTAGGTATTTCTATGGAGACGGATTTATCTATTTCACTAGAATTTTCTGTGTGAAACAGATTTGTTTATTAAAGTCTTCGACTTTGGGTCATAGCAACTCTTAGTTGTGGGTGAGATCAGCTAAGGGAATCAAGTGCGTAGTATCCTGCTGGGATCAGAGACGTAAGTAGCGCAACTTTACCTTGGATCAGTGTGAGATTGATTGGGGTTTAACTACAGTCTAGACCGAAGTTAGTTTGTAGTAGGCTAGTGTCTGTAGCGGCTTAATACGGTGTGTGTTCAATCTGGACTAGGTCCCGGGGTTTTTCTGCATTTGCGGTTTCCTCGTTAACAAAACTTATGGTGTCTCTGTTATTTCTTTTCTGCATTATATCTTGTTATATAATTGAAATATCACAGGTTGTGCGTTAAATCGATCAATTGGTAAATCCAACATTTGGTTGTTGATTGAAATTGATTGATACTTGAACATTGGTCTTTGGTACCGTTCAAGTTAATTTATCTTGTATTCAATTAGACTCGTAGATTTCTATTTGCTTGAGTAAGTATTGAATCGAGAAATTGAGATATAACTCCTTGATATACTTTTTATTAAGATTGAGTTTGACTGTCTAGTTGATTCTCTTAAAAGTATATTGGAGTTAGTCCATACAGATTGCTAAGCGAATTATTGGGTGAGGTTGTTGTACCCCTACTTTTTCAAAAAGAGAATCGACTCTAGCTTATACAACTAGTATCACACATGAGGTGTGGGGATTAGGTTTCCCAGTTGTTAGAGTTCTCCTTTATATAGATTTCAAATCAGGGTTTACAATCTAAGTTACCTTGGTAACAAAGCATTCAATATTCACCGTTAGATTCAAGCTAATATCTTTCAACCGTTAGATCGAACTAAGCTTGTTATACACAAATGAAATGTACCTTCATTTAGGTTTGAGTAACCGTACCTAAACGTGTACGCTTAGTCGGTTCAGCAATAGTTAACCAATGGTTAGCCATATGAGCACTTTCATATCAACCTTATTCATCTTTACTATAACTAGTTCAAATGACTCAAATGAACTAGTTAGAGAGTTTTTCAATTGCTTAGATCTCATAGAAGTATACAAGACACAATCGAAGCAAAATCGATTTTGATTCACTCGAATCAATTCATGAACATCATAGCCACAATTTGCAAAGATTGCATTCCTTATTATATAAATGTTTTAGTTGACGAACAAACCGATTTAAGTAACCTTCTTAAGTATGCAAACGGGTACACATACCTAAGTAGCCGGACCGAATTTGGTTACGCCAGTACGCATACGGGTACGCATACAATTTCACATTCCAAACTCCAGCAGAAATTCATGGAACCCAAACTTCCGTCAGTACGCGTACGGGTACGCATACCAAGGTTCCGGACTTCCAACAACCGCCAGTACGCGTACGGATACGCATACTTTAGGTTCCCGGTTTTGGATTTATACACAAATGTGAATACACACTATGCTTATATCCAAACATGGTTACTTATTCTAAACTCTCATTTCAATCATTGAAACTTTCTTAGAGGATGTTAAATAGTTGTTATCCACAAAATATTTTCATCAAAGCGACTTTCAAGTTATTGAAATAATCAGTATGACTTTCGTCACGAGTAAAGACGAACTTGGCTAAAGCGAGAGCTTACCAACACATATTTTGAGAGATAAATATGCGAGATTACTCGGCTCGAAATAACAAATGTGTATAATTGAAGTCTATATAGCAATACGACTTTTGTCTCAAAATAGGAGATAGATAGACTTTTGAGTGATAGATAAGTTCAAGTATCCACATATGATGTAATTTTGATAGTGGTAAGAATGAGGTTCGTAAGACTTGTGAAAGCAATTGAATTTAGATTTATTTAAACTAAAAGTAGAGAAAATTTAAATCCAAATTTGTTTTTTTTTTTAGAGTGAAAATAACCAAGACACTAGATTCCACTATTACACATGAATAAATGATGATAAAAATTCCAAAACTCTAATTATTTTTAAAATCTCTTTTTCTTAATTCACAAATTATCAAGCATATTCTCAAACATTAATTGTATCCCTTAAGCATAGATTATCTAACCAAAGCATAACCTATCTAATTGAATCACAACTAATTAGGAAAATTATGCAAACAATTAAAATTCTACAAAGTAGTGATTGAGTGAATTATAGAATACAAATTAGAGAAAAATAGAATGGTTACCAATTATTCATGCATAAATAGCTTCCTCCGTGCCTTGATTACGCGAGAATTAGCTCATCATTATCATGGAAACATGCTCAAAATTCATCTTTATTAATGCTCAAAAATGGTTCACAAATGATGAAATGGGAGAAAAATGAATAAAATCGGGTTTTGTAACACTTATATTTGTTACAAAATCAATTGTTACAGAAAACGATAAAGGAATACCGTCACTGGCACTGTTGAAGAACGACGGTCTTTTAGGGTCTTATGTTCTTCGTACCTCCTTCACCAGCAGAAAAATTGTTTTTCCTGCAACTTCGATTTTCCGATTCTGTGCTGCTCCCAACTGCTCCCAATTCTCTCTACGCCTTTCCTCTACATCCCAGAAGCTATTTATAACCCAGAAGCTCCTCCAAATCTCGCCAATTACTCCTAACAATCTTCACAGTAAAGAAATATTATTCTCGGGAATAATTTCTTATTTTCTTTCTCTGCGTGACATGAAATGTTCTGTTTATCTCTTTACGCATCAAATATCCCTCAGTCAATGCAGAATAACATTCCAGGATAATATATCTTCCAATCAATGAGTGTCTTCCATATTATCTCAGAAATATATTCCGAGAATAATACACCCTCTGTTTGATGAGATTCTGTGATTTAATTGAAATGAATGCACTTACCACCCCTGTTGTGATCTAACAGGCTGGTACATATCCGAAGCAAGATGAAAATCCGACTGAATCTTCCTCAAAATACCAAACATCAAGTACGCAGGAACTGGAAATTTGAATCCAGAATTCCCGCCAAAATTTTCTTTTCAAACGATGAGGGTGAAGTGCCCTGAATCCAAAATGCGGGTGCCTTTAACATCTCGGCTGCCTTGGGGGCGCCCTTATCCATTTTTAGGGTGCCTTTAGTAATTTTGGTGGGTGCCTTTAACACTTTTTCTGGGGTGTTTTCAACATTTTTTCGGGGTTCCTCCGGTGTATTTCTGGGGTGCCTTAGGTACTCTATCCTGGGGTGTAAAGCACCACTTTACGAGCCAATTTCGTCGCAAGAGCTTATTTCTCTAAAAATACCTACAAAGACATAAAACACCATAATAAGTACAAAAATGGGTACTAATAATATATACAATAGAGATGAAAATAGACACATAAATGCGTCTATCAAATTCCCCCAAACTTATTATTTGCTAGTCCCGTGCAAATTTAATCTACAAAATAAAATCCTAACTCACTGTCGCAGGCATCGTTGATTGCACTTAGCATGTGCAACAAGCCTTTGAACCCCTAGGTGGCCCTAGTGGCCGAGTTATAGTCTCGGGAGGGTTTACCAGAGGTGTACCCACAAAACCTTTACTCCAGACCCTAGCTATCTATGCAGAACCTTGAAATGGCACTAAAGAACCTCCTTGGTTGGCATACTTATTGATTACGGGAGGAAGTACCCTGATGCGAAATTCCAATTGCTGTACACGAGTTTGCACTAAAATTCGTATATAAGTGACAGAGCTCTACTCAGATAGTTTCACTATGGACATCAATATCCGGAGTCAACAAATCACATGGAAAGATTAAGAGATGGATATAGAAAAACATAGATGGTTTTGATGTTGACTAGGTGAACGGTGTTTTCTCATATCTGTCTGAAGGCCTCCGCCAAGATGAACCTATCCTAATGGACTGAGATACCGGTCTGACTAATATCAACACAACTGGCATATACAAGGGGACCAGTGGTCAAAAACCCTAATTCTAGATCAACTCGTCTGGCATATACAAGGGAACCAGCGGTCGTTTATTGAACACACATTTATTATTTATTTATTTAGAACTAACAACATGATTAGATCTTATGGATCCAAGCGCATGCTTTCTTGTCAGCAGATTACATGGTAATTCCCGTGGATCCTGCATTCCACGCTTGTTTAGGCGACGGAGACAGGGAGAACACACACATATTGCTATCCAAGTGTTA
>JAJJMB010002292.1:3843186-3903469 GCA_023531105.1 Papaver atlanticum | reverse complement strand
GAAGTTAAATTTACTACCGATTATGGTAGTGCTAAAATTCGAAAATTGAGTATATTCATAGGTTAAAGTAACACACTTTACTACCGATTATGGTAGTACCAAAGTTCGAAAATTTTAGGATTTTGGCAAAATCTCATTTTGGGGTCAATATATATTTGGAAGTTAAATTTACTACCGATTATGGTAGTGATAAAATTCGAAAATTGAATACATTCGGAGGTTAAAGTAACACACTTTACTACCAATTATGGTAGTACCAAAGTTCGAAAATTTTAGGATTTTGGCAAAATCTCATTTTGGGGCCAATAAACATTCGGAAGTTAAATTTACTACCGATTATAGTAGTGCTAAAATTCAAAAATTGAATACATTCGGAGGTTAAAGTAACACACTTTACTACCGATTGTAGTTATTATTGGATAAAGAGTATTGCATTAACTAGTTGGAAGCCTAACAAGCTAAGCTCCAATAACATGCTATTACATTAATTGAACAGGTTGCCGTGCTAGCCTACCAGCGAGCCTCATGGGTAACCTATCCAAGGGAGCCGAAGCGGATGGGGGGGCTGAGATTGTGTCACAAGGGGGGCAAGCTAACTCTACCTTTCATGTTAATTCCTGCAATATTACGCCATCGGGGCTCGAACCTAGGACCTCCTGGAGCGCATGAAACTTTGGGAAACGGGGATGACCAGCTGAGCTAGGTGTTCGTTCTTCAATTTAAACTACCGATTGTGGAAGGGAAATTTTGCCATTACGAAATACATGAGATAAGAGCTACTTCAATTTACGTTTGGGTGACCCTATTTTGTTTTATTGTTGGCCCCTAATTCTTTTTGGGTGGCCCTTAAAATGCTAGGAAATTAAAAGAAAAGAAGAATAAGCTATCTACGTCTCAAACTTCTTTTATTGTTACTAACTTTATGAGGTTTGTTCTTAGAAAAAATGGTATCCATAATGTCCGTAACCTCATAGTCTTCATAAAATTCCCCTTCGGCGTCATCATCAGAAGAACAAATACCAGGAACAAGCTTGATTGGGGATTGAGCTTGTTTTTCACTACATTGAGTAGGTCTAGGAGACCTACCCTTTTGAATCTTGAGATTTGTCCAAAACCGTTTTCCAAAGTCTATCCATTTCAGGACATGGTATGTTTCCTTAACCAAGAAAAAAAAGAAAGAAGTTCTTTCTAGTCCACTCTCGGGTCTAAATTCCTAAAAAAAAACCATTTCTTTCTAGTCCACTCTCAAGTCTAAATCCCTAAAAAAATTTAATTCGATTTTGCTCTCCGTTCTGCAATTACTACTCTTAAATCGCTTCTCAATATCAGTCACTCTCCGCTGTCCACAACCAAAACCTAAAAGAAAATCTCTCATTTACTCTCTTGTGTTTCTCCTCGACTATGATTTCAATGGGGAACTTTTATATGCTTCCAGTAGAGATTATGTTAGAAATCTTGTCTCGTGTGCCAGCTGAATCTATTCATGAGTGCAAAGCGGTATCAAAACCTTGGAGAAATGTTGTTCGACATCCATCTTTTTCGCAGATGCACTTGAATCATCTCAATGATCTTGACTCTGCTCATGATTCTGCAGGTAAGTTGAGTTTCTTATTTTATATAGTAAGGTCTCATGAAGAACTAATAAATTATGAGTATCGAGACGGATCATTGATTAGAGAAAACGAAATCAAAGAAAGGAGACAAAGCAATTAACGTGGTTCGGTACTAACGCCTACATCCACACAAACCCCGTAGGGTGCAACTTTACTATTGATCATCAGTAGATACTGAGATGGTTTTACATTTGCACTTTAGCTCTTATTTAAAGAGTTAACTAAACCTAGGAGATAACATAATATCTCAATATTTTGTTTGACTAGGTAACATATCTAGAAAATTGATTACACATAATTGTCTAGATATCCTTGGACTTTATCTTCACTTTAGGCACGGTCACTTGACCTCTTCTTCATATGCACGGTCTTCACGGTCGGCTCAATGGTGTATAAGGTAAATATATTCCAACATCCCCCTAAAGTTGGACACGAAATTGTTTGAAGTGTACAACTTGAAACTTCTCTTGAAAACGGTCTTGCAACTTGAACTTTGATCATTGACCACGGAAACTTGATCTTCCGTTGCATCGGCACATTGAACAAAAATGAAGCATCAAAAATGATCTCTATATAAAGGTACACCATACGCCATATGGAAATGGTGCGTTCAGAATTGGCTTGATTGCCAATAGGCTTGGTTTGCTAAAAACCAATCATACCAGAAACTTCATGTTGGTCCATAGTGAGAATCAACTACGGACATGAAAATTAGTTTCCGAAAATGAGATCAAAGATTCAAGAATATTAGATTGGTAAAGCCTATGATGGGAAATAATTACTAAGAACACCAGTAATGAATATTGGCTAGGATAAAAAGTCAGAGTATACCATGAAGAATATTAGATTGTTATGTTGACAGACCACAAGAATAAGCAGCCATCAAATGATCCAAGTATGAAATCATCTCTCATGTATATATTGGAGATGGACAAGATGGGAGGATGGAGGTTCTTGCTTGAAGTTTAGAAAACCCAAGAGAAATCTGATTTGCCGTATATGGCAACAGTTGATGGAGGAAACCTATGTACATAAAGGTCTTCCTTGAGAATAAAAACCAATGATGTTTTGATGAATAAACCCCAAGATATGGGACATGAGCAGGAAATAAATGATATCCAAACATATGATTAGGATATCAAGAATAAATCGATCATATGATCTTTGAGAATATAAGCCACGATTATGGACCAACACTTACCAAAATCAGTGGTGCAAGCAAGATTTGATAAATACCCATAATTACCGTAAAAACGTTAAGGTAAAGAGTATTGACAAAAATAAATTTCGATTTGGAAATAAAATCGATTGCCAAATATGCAACTTAATTGATTTTAATAAGATAATTATCACATATCCACATGGATAACTAAGAATGCTGATCCGTACCGTTGTTAATGGCTTACCATGATTAGTGGTATAGATTCCTCCACTGAAGGTGAGATAAAGCAATATATTTCGAGAGAAAAGAAAAAGATTACTGGATATACTCTTTAAGTATACTTTGAACGGAAATGAAATCAATTTCCGGAATGGAAAGATATACGAAAAATATATTATTTCCGAGATTTCATTGATTTATCAATGAGATAATTAACTAGGAGAGACTCATAATAGGAATGTCCTATTTTACCACACTAGTTATAGTAAGAACGTCAAATGATGACTACATATTGGAGATTTTCAGCGTGACATTGGCCACAGATGTTGATTGAGAAAACAAGTCTTTGATAAAAATTTAACTCAAAAAGCTTGTGAATGAGTCAGAATATCGATCACTATTGATGCAAAAATTATGATCATCTGTTGTGTTGATAAACCACATGAATAAAAAGACCAGAAAATGATCAAGTAGAGAGTAAAAAAAATAAATTAGCTCATGGGAGCATGAATTATGTGATACTTGGAGATCTTGGATATAGACCAAAAAAAAAAAAAAAAGTTAGAAGCTTGAGATCAACAAGTTCCTTGGAAAAGGATACAACAATGGTACATGAAGATAATGTAGTTCCTTATAAGATGATAAAATTATCAAATGTATATATGATATGATGTTATGAATGGAAAATACTTCACCCTTCACTCTATTCACAGATCACGTGATGAATATATTAGCTCATGAAAACTCGAGCGTAGTAACGATGAGATTTTGTTGACAAAAATGAGTTTGATTAACTCACTTGATAACTGACTGAAAATGAAGATTTAATTAGATTAAGGATATGATATCCAGTTACAATAGAGATTAGTGAGATAAAAAATGGGGGATTACCCGTCTTATATGGATATGAATCCAAGAACGGAATATGGAGATTTTCCGTGGATCTTGCCGTGAACAATAGCAAGATTTTTTTTTTTTTTTTTTTTATGAAAGAGCTAGAAGATGATAATTGTCCATAACTGTCTACAAAGAAAACATTTTTAGATGTGAAGAAAATCAAGAAAATAAGAAAACTCTGATGGAGAATAAACAAATTTTCCCTTGGGAAAAACAGACTACTATTGATGATTAGCCTGAATAAAATCGATGAAAATAGAAAACGGAAGCAATTGAGAGGATCTCCCCGCTCTGATACCATAATAAATTATGAGTATCGAGACGGACCATTGATTAGAGAAAACGAAATCAAAGAAAGGAGACAAAGCAATTAACGTGGTTCGGCACTAACGCCTATATCCACACAAACCCCGTATGGTGAAAATTTACTATTGATCATCAGTAGATACTGAGATGGTTTTACATTTGCACTTTAGCTCTTATTTATAGAGTTAACTAAACCTAGGAGATAACATAATATCTCAATATTTTGTTTGACTAGGTAACATATCTAGAAAATTGATTACACATAATTGTCTAGATATCCTCGGACTTTATCTTCACTTTAGGCACGGTCACTTGACCTCTTCTTCATATGCACGGTCTTCACGGTCGGCTCAATGGTGTATAAGGTAAATATATTCCAACAAGAACCGTTTTACTATACTGAGTTTGATAAGAATTTAATCTGCTTCAGTAGAATTACAAGGATGAATTTTAGACCTCCGTTTGAATATTGTTATATTCTAGGATCACGTAATGGTTTAGTCTGTTTCAATGCATACTTTGATCGGGGTTATTTTCAGCCTGCTTGTATTTGTAATCCCGTCACGAGAGAGTATATTGTCTTTCCAAAAGTTGAAGGAAAACACTTCTTATCTGGATTTGGTTACACTCCTTGAACCAATGAGTACAAAGTTCTTAGAATCTGTATGGACAAGGGAGACCCAAATTATGGAATTATTCAGATATACACTCTTGGCAGTGGCATTGGATGGAGAAATGGTAGAAAGATGGACTATGATGTCACATCTTTTGGTGAACGTGGTGTGTTTGCAGATGGATCTGTTCATTGGGAGTCCGGCAAAGCAACTATTGTTGCCTTTGATTTGATCGAAGAAGAGTTTCGACAACTTCCATCACCACCTTGTTTGTTACCTGTTATTGTTGAACTAGTAGGTGTGTTAAGCGATTTTTTATGTGCATGTTATCACTATGCTGGAGGTTTTGACACATGGGTTTTGAAGAAGAATAAAAGTAATCATGATGTGATTTGGAGCAAAAAGTTCAGTAATATCAATCGCAAACCAATAAACTTTACAAAGAGTGGTGGGGTTTTATGCTTTGATTCTTGTGATAAAAATTTCTATTGGTATGCTTCAAAAGCTTCACCTTCCAGAATGCTTGTGAGTTCTGGAAATAGTTTTAATTTTGGTGTCCCTCACAAGAACACCTTAGTGTCATTGAAGACACTAGGAGAGGAAGATACGAAACTAATGGATTCAGGTGAAAGAGCAAGATTTAAGTTTAACAGGGAAGGAAGAAGGAGATCTCTAGATAAATATAAACTGGTAAGTTTTTTTCAGATTCTTAGCTCTTATAAAAATTAGCCGACAATGAATCTTTTCTGAACACTACTCAATTGACAATTTGAATTACTGTTATCTTTTAGTCATGCTAAATTGTACTATGTTAGTTACAAATATTTTGTCTATAGAAATAATGTTGAAGTGTCTATAGGGAGAACCATGAAAATTGAGAGCTTTCTCACTGGTTCGAGGAAATCTATTTGGCTCATACTTCTTAAAAATGCTGTCATCTTGAGAATAGCTAAGTCGCTGAAACAGCTGTTTGAGTTGGAAAAGGCAATTTTTTCCCATTCCTCGTGAAATGTATAACATACAATTTAAAATGTAATAATCACCTTCTTAGTCGTCAGCAAGTTGGGTCTTTCCAGTTTATAGGCATTGTTGGGTGACATAAGATTATAAAAAGTTTGTTTCTATGTTAGTTTTACACGTTTTGTTTCCTTGATCTACATGCACCTGAGGATGTGATGCAGACTCTAGTAAACTCAATTTGCTTATGCAAACACAATTTGACAAGTAGAGCAGGGGAAAATTGTAGAAAAGTGGCATCCATAATTCTAGTATGAAGTGAATCTGGTTCCCAGTTATGCTCGGCTACTGAGTTTGGCCAAGTACTTTTTCTTAATTGATTATCAACATATATGTTTCCTCTTTGAAGTTTGAACTACTTGTTTTGGATATGTTGTTTGAAATTTTTGTTTATGATCTTGCACATTTGTTAGTGGACTGGTCTATTAAACTTATGGAAGCCTACTATCCAGTCTTTCCTATAATAATGCACTTCTAGTACCTCCAGAATTGTAGTCACCTTGCTTGAAATTTAGTCCTGAATGCACCTTTTTCCTCATTGTCCAAGGTTTAGTTATTTGCTAACGTTATTCCCATGCTTTTAGGTGTTTTTTGAGTGGTGTTTTTCGTGTGTTGATGTACTGATTGTTATCACTCTGTAGCTGTCAAAACTTTAACTTCTAAATGTCTCAAATCCTTTCCTCGCTAAAATGTTAATAATGGATGCGGATAATACTCCACAGTATTGCTTTTGTTTCGGTTTAAATTCGGAAGCTTAAAGTCTATTATCTTCTTCAGTTTGCAGGTTGCTGACAATCAATCCAGAGGTAATTTGAAGAATACAGCACTTGCAAAAGTGGTATTTACAGAAGCTTCAAGGCCGGCAAATCTGGCGTTATGCTGACAATCAATCCAGAGGTAATTTGAAGAATGCAGCACTTGCAAAAGTGGTATTTACAGAAGCTTCAAGGCCGGCAAATCTGGCGTTATGGTGAGGAACAAGCAGTCTTTTGGTACTACTTATTTCGCAGACGAAAGAGTCAAGTAATGAACTTTTGAATTTACACTTCACCAAACATTTTGAACATAATTCTCGATTAATATTTTATTTTTAAGACCTTTCTTTGAACAAAAAAACTTCATGTACCGTGTGAGAAAGTGTGTAGAATCTCTCTTCTTTAAAAAGCCTAGTTTAATTGGGGGCAAGGGATTTTAATTGGGGGCCTTGCACCAGAAAACAAAAAAGGTTACCCCACCCTAATTTTGGTCACCCCTTATCAAAATAATTTTTAAATGGCTAAAACGCCCCTGAATGATTAGTATTAAAAATTAATTAAGTTAATTAGTGTGGTAATTGTGTTTAGATTAAAATCTGATTTTGGGATAAAAATTTGGGGAGATTTTATTTTTGAGTTTTTATGTGTTGAGAAGAAGAAGAGGAGTTTTGAGAGGAAAAACTAGGGTTTTTAGAAATGAGTGATTCAAGTGGAGGGAAGAGGTTGGTGAAGGTTCAAATAACAACCATGATTGTGTTGATGGTAAGATTGTCTTAACTAATCCTATGGATTGGATGTTTGATGAAGAGATGTTAATAGAGGAAGCCATGAATAATGGTGCAAATGAAGAACCTATTGCTCAAAATGAAGGAACCAATCCTCGAAATGAAGAACCCGAAGCTCAGAACAATCAGGTAAACTTCCTATACTCTTCAAATTGTCTGAATGTTGGTCCAAGTGGTCGATTCATGGTCACTATGGAACTACTCAGAGTGAGGGTCGTTATAGTCGTGTGTTGTATACACTAACGACCTTAAAGAATCGTCAGTCTGTTTACACTCACGGAGACGACTCTAACCTGCAACTTTTAATGGTGATGAAAAATCATCAAGGTGGTGTGTTAAACAATGACGACTCTTTTTAGTAGTTCACCTAAAGTCGTTAGTTGATTCGTTTAATACTCGGACGACTCTCGAATCCAAACTCTCTGTAAAAAACGCAAGTTTTTGTGTTTTTGAGTCGTCATAGGGATATTCTGATATACTGACGACCCTGACCAACCATTAATAATTTTAGTTAGAGTCGTCACTTTCGATATTTATATACCTTAACGACCCATACTGTTAATTTTTAAGATTTTTGATTTCATAGAATCATTTCATTTAATCGTAAAAGGCATACATCTTGCATAGCGTTGCATTGAAGGAAATGAAATACAATAGATAATAACGGTGCACTTAAACACTTGACCATAAAGGTTGTAATTATAGGTAGTGCCTTCCAGAGTCGTCATCTTGAACCTAATATACTAACGACTCTATTCTAGGGCAAAAATTGTTGAAGTAGCAGAATTAGGGTCGTCATCTTCAACCTAATACAGTAACGATTTTTCATAGAATCCGCATGCAAATGAAAAGTCGTTAGGGGTTTCAATTTATATACTAACGACTCTTACACTGAAACTGCTAATTTTCAGTTACCAAACTCAGTTTCACAATCAAAACACAACAACAAATCAAATAGAAGGTGGGTTTTAGTTCACATACCTTCTAATTGGAGCAATTTCTTTCTTGGGTTTCGATTTTTTGGGTTTGGGAATTCTTCTCTCGTATACCTTGGCTTTAACCGTATCTACGAGATTAGGGATTTGAAGTGCTTTTCTAGCGGTCTGCTTTGTACGAGCCATGTTTGTAGAAGAATTTAATCGTCGATTAAAGTTTTATCATCGACGATTACGCGATGAATCGGTTGAAGAAAAAAATTTTCTTCGGAGGAGTCGTTAATGGTGGTGGTGGAGAAGAGAAAGGGGAGGAGAGGAAGATGAAAAGAAGAAAGAGAAACTGATTTTCTCTTTTGGTTTAGGGTATATGAATTGAGGGCCTAATTAAGATTATTAATTAGAGTTAACTGATTTTTAAGATTTAGATTTTGTAAAGGGTAAAACAGTATTTTCACTTTCAGTTTAATACGCCCCTCAAAAATTTGAGGTGCAAGTAAAATGTCTAGGCCCCAATTAAAAACGATGGCCCCCAATACAAGTAAAATGTCTAGGCCCCCAATTAAAAACGATAGCCCCCAATTAAACAAGGTTAAAAAGGAGCTAATATTTTGGAAATTGCAATCATCTCTAATTAAGGTTATATGGAAGTAATTTTATTTTCTTATCATCTTTTCTTATAGTTTTATTTTCATTTTTATTTAAATATTTAATATACTCTAAAAGATGTGATAGAAAAAAACAAAAAAACAAAAAATCATTGTTGGGCCACAAAATTTTCAAAAAATATGATGGAAATCTTATCCCCAATCTCTCACTTACCTAAATAGTAAACTAGTACAACCGTTGCCACGGTGGGAGGGCCGATCGAAGAACTTGAAGAAACGCCACCACTACGTGCCTGCACGGATTGAATGAGTCGGGATCTGAATTGGTCAGGCCAAAGCCATTGCAATCTTGCACAGGCCATAGTTTGTGTTGCACCATCATGATGCATCACTTCTTCACTTCCAGCCATAGTGGCTCGTTATTCCTTCTCAGGCTTGAGACAGCTGCAACCAAAGCCCATCTAATATGCACTCCATCACCAGAATCATTGCATCAATACCACCAACAAACATCCACCAGAAACACCATCTTCCTGCAACAACACCACATATACTATCTCTTTTTCTCAATCTTCAGGTTCAAAAGCAAGCAAACTCCACCTGAACTGCACCACAGTACCCTTTCTAGCTAGTTCAGCTTACAACCCCTGTAATCTTAGCTACAAACACACCCTACTGCACTTATCAGCAACATAACACAACTCCAACCATTCTCATTACCAAACTGCCGAACTGCCTCGGACCATATCATTACACCAACTTTTTCGCCTCATGTAACTCATGCATAACCAGCACCACACGGCCAGACCCATTCTCATAACCTCATTGTAACAGCACCAGAACCTATAACTTCAGCTCAAGAATGGGCTCATTTTCTACAATTACTTCAACTCCAGTTGCAGGTCCGTCACAGCCACAACTCTCATTACTTCTGTAGATTCATTCACCTGCATAACAGCAACACCCATTTCAGTCCAGTGTTTCATTGCCTTCAACAGCCTCAGATCCTAATTGCAGCTGCAATACCACAAATGCTATTCCCACGACTGATAAGAAGAGATGAACACAACAGAAGAACTATGGCAAACAAGATTTCTAAAGTGAAGGCGTTATTGTAAATGAGATCAAGAGCGCCATCTATCTATCTACTGGGTTCTTAAGAAAAATGGTTCCGAACAACACAATTTAGAGATTCGGTGACATCGGAAAGTAATAATAATTGATTGCAACTAGAAGAACACTTCAACAGCATTACTGGTCTTGTACATGTTTCCTTTTTGATTAATACAAACTTTACCCTTTCTCCTCAGAAAAAAAAAGTACGTGCAATTTTTTTTTCTTCTATATGGTTTCTCTGTCTTTTATTTATAATTCACTTTGTCTATCTAGTAACCAGGATATATAAATTTAATGGCCTAATGGGGATACTAATATTTACCTACAAAAGCCCACCAGGGATCAACAAAAACTTCTTATTTCGTAGCCTCTAAACCTCAAGCTGCTACAATTCACATGGAAATTGCGGTGAAGAAGCATCTCTTCCCTACACCCTTAACGTTAGCCACTGACCAACCCTGATCTGCTTTGTAACACTCCACCTGCAATTGATTAAACACGGAAGAGTAAAGAATTTCTGTTGGTAAACATTCAGTTGCTCTGCAAAGGCGAAAAATAAAAAAATGAGGATCGCGCATGGAAAAAAAAATCAGTACCGTGTCTGTCAATAATTTGCCATCTTTCAGGCCTGAAATAACAAAGATTGATTCTCCAATGACTGCTGCAGTTGCATATCCTCTAGCTTCCTTCATTTCATCACTTACTATCCATGAGTTCTTACGAGGATCAAATACCTCAACGCTTGAAACCATGTTCTCTCCGTTATAGCCTCCTACCATGTATCTGCAGAGGAAGTTAGGAAAATGAATGTTGTTGAATAAACAAAGACGCGAGATTTAACAACTTTACAAATGAATAAATTCACTTACAATTTCTCATTCATAACGATTAAGGAGTGAAACCCTCTTCGAATGTTCATACTTGGGATGCTGGACCAAAAAACTAATTCTCTCAGATCAAATCATTCAACTGAACTGTTATACACAAAATAATGTCAGTAAAACAAATATGAAAAAGTTCATAGAAACCACTATTAACTGCTATTTCCCCAAGTGATATTTCCTAGCAATATAGTCTAACCATGTAACATGCACTTGAGTTACCAGAACTGCTTAAAATTTCTAGATATCGACATTATGGTGTGAATACTACTGAATAAGGTATTTCACAATAATTCCACCGCGTCATCCATTTAGGTATTCAATGCAAGAAAGTAATGAACAATGAGGTATTTGTATAATACATGCAGCCTTCTGAATACCCATGAACGAATTTTTCTTGATACTATAATAAAGTGGTTGCTTACTTCAAGTAGTTTTCCCCATGAAATCCCCCAGCAGCATAAATTGCACCATTGAGCTCTGCTGCAGCACTAGAAAATCTCTGAAAGAACACAAAGATTCAATGAAACCCACAACTGACACTACACAGGGGATGATGATAACAAGGCTACAGCAGTGGTCAGTTCAGCAAACAAGTAAGAGCTAGGGTTGAGTTTAGCTTCAAGATACGTCGATGTTCTCATACACATTTCCATGTAGCATGCTTATCACATCAACTGATAAAACATAGTAAAGATACCTTTTGATGCATGGACTGAGTAGGGATCCACCTTCCAACGGCTGGGTCAAACATTTATACATCTGAAAAGCAATTCAAACCATTTCCACCACCAATTGCAATTTTTTTATCACACAAAGTAACCCCGGATAAGCATCCCTTTTGCTGGGATAATGAAGGACGGGGAGTCCACTCGTTTCTTTGTGGATTGTAAGACTCAACTAGATATGAACAGAAATATATTAGATATACCTTGAAACTATGAAGGTAAAGAAACATCGGAAACATAATGATAATAAACATGCATATCTTAACAAATTAACGGAGAGATTACTGATACTTTTAAAAAATGGAGTGGAACTAACCATATAAATTTCATCTACTATGAAATAATGGACAAATAAAACCTACCTATCAAAGCATAGTCAATGAATAATCTGTTATATCTGGTGTTAGAGTTCGTGCTCATAACACCAGTAACAGAAAATAAGAAGAAACCCTTTTACTTTGCACCCTCAACAGTTAGTGAGCACATTCAAAATATTTTCATGTGACTGCATTCCCAGTACATGTTTTCACAAACACTAAACTGTATATCTGTTATCTTAGATTTGGTTTACACAGGGCGAAGACCCCTTATGACCGAAACTTCCAAGGGCGAACTCCTACTGATTGCAAGACTATAGAAGTACAAATTCAATCACTGAATTGAAAATTAAGCATCCAGATTCTAGCAAGAAAACAACAAAGAATGAAAAGGATATTCAAACTCAACTAATCAATCACATTAGAATCAGAATCAATAATTTCCACAACTTAATAAGCTTCTGTTCAATGAAGCTGAACTTAAAGATGAAGAAACCGACAACTTGAAACTCAAGTGCATCACTCGAAAATCATTTGACCATGTACATCATTTCCTGGTGATATACATCCTACCCACATCCTGTGATGTTGCTGGTTCAACGCAGTTATCACTTTCCCACCAGTTCTATTAGCCACAACTTTATTTCATTTCAACCCATTCAAAACAACAACATCTCATTCATCTAAATTAAACTAATCTTCATTTCCATTTACAGCTCTACCTGCAACCATTGCAGTTCATAACCAATTCAATTTACATCACCTGCAATTTCAACTACCTAGACATCATCACCATCTCTGGCTATCACTACCACCAACACCGTTTTCTGCAGCATCAACACCCTCTCTATCTAACTCATCTTCTCATATTTTCTGTAACCTTAAATCACAGAACCAAGTTTCCTCCATCCAAATCTTCAAAAGCAACAACTACTCCCAACATCTTCTACAGATTCACAACCACCAGTAACTCCCTGTAACTCAATTCTAACCTAAACTACAGCCATGGCCTAACTTCATTCTATACTCATCTCAATCTTATTTTCATTCATAGTTACACAAACTCAATAACTAAAGTAATTTAATTCAAAATACTAGAATTAAGATAAATTAGAGGCTTACCCAATCCTTAGCACCCTCTGAAATGCTACTTCACCAATCACCTCAACTGAAGCCCTAAAACTATTGTTCTAGAAAACCCTCCTCAATTTCCTAATTAATGATCTTCTTTAAAATCAAATCCTCAAATTAAAACCATAACCTTCTTCCACACATTATGTTCTTCAAAACCCATCTCTTATTTCTTCCACACATCATGTTCTTCAAACTGAGTGTGTTCCGAGTGAAATCCCGTCGATTTGATTTTTCTGAGAAGAACCGACAGAGGAGATTGAGATCCAGAGAAGATCGAGATGGAGAGTAGCTGATGATGATGAGTTTGAAGATCGAGAAGAGATTGGGGTATAGATCGTCGATTCGTGTTTTTGTTTTGGGAAGAAGAAGAAGAAAGAAAGGAATTTTTTTTGTAATTTTTTTTTTGGAGGTGGTCGGATTCGAACTCAGGGCCTCTACTTAGGTTTTATTAAACTGTCCCTCAACAATTAAGAAAATTCCAACCTCATTGTGCTTTTTTCTATCCACTAAATTTACACGATTACCCTTGATATTGTGTTATATTTACAGTAATTTAGTGATAAATGGAAATACAGAAGGGCTTTTTTGACATTTCGTTGTTAATTGAAAAAGGTTTAGAACACCAAATCCAATCCTGATTAAGAAATTTATATCTAATTGTTGTTCAGGTTCAGGTTCTATGAAAGGGTCTAAATAAAGTATTTTCATTGGTTGCGTTTCTTCATAGGTGGGATCCGAATTATTAGGTCCTAGAGTCTGGAAAAACTCAAATAAAAAATTAGAAGCACATAATAATAACCTGAATAATTGAGGATCCTTAAAGTCAATCAAATTTGACTTACACAATTGACCACGATAAAAGTGATGGTCATTTTTAAGAAAATGTGTCGATTCTAATTTCCTAAAGCATTTAGGTTTAGTCTCACAACTTAATATTCGACACATTTTGAATATAAACGTTCCCACAGTTGGAATAAAACTATTTGGTGGGAAAACAAAGTCAATATGGGTATCATAGCCTGGGAAAACCACATCAACCAGAGGATGGGTTTCTAACGACTGAACTTCTTCCTGGACATCATTAGGTTCGAGAAAACGAGTATGAAGGTAATCTTGTAAAATGGCCGAGGCACAGATATCAAGTCCTAAGTGAGGGGACTTTCTGAGAGTTAAAGCACATGGAGAATGATAATCACCCCCAAACTTAGAGTTTTCAGTGTCTCTAGTTAGACTAGCCACAATCTCCCTAATTTCTAGGTCATCAGATTCCTAAAAATAGGCAATTGATTCTTCTAAGTCAAGTTCATCCTCACTCATCTCTACGAGTTCATTTTCTTTGTCTAAGACTATTGTTTCTAAATCACTAGACAATAAAACAGTATTTTCAGAATAAACTCGTTCCTCTAAACCATTATTGGCTTCGTAATCAAAAGGAAATACTACATCGTCTAAAACGGGGATATCTCTAGACAAATTCTCGTCCTTTTGAATAGGTGAATAATTATTAAAATTATTTGGATTTGAACTAGAAATAACATTATCATTATAAAGCTCAATTGGAGTAACAAATTCCTGATCACTATGCCTACATGTTTCAGATTCTTCAGCAACACTATCCTCATCATAATCGTCATTATAATAGCATGGAAATGGTTGAACCTAATCTAAACATGTAGTGTTACCAATTCTAACCTCGTCATCTTAATTATGCAAATAACTATCATTATTTTCAATGGTATTATTGGAAACACTGTATTGGAAATTAAGATTATTTCGAGCAAGTCTTTCGTTCGTCTCAGCCATCAGCTTGAAGGATTCCTCTATAGAAAGTTTTCTCAATGGTGCAGTTTGTCTATTCATTTCCGACATAAACCTATTTGTTTGCTCAGTTAACTGCTTAAGAGACTCTTCTAAAGATACGGAAGGATCATAAATAGGAACAGAAGTATCATAATAAGGACTAGTTTTCAACAGTTTGATTGTATTGTCCAAAGACGAGGTACTAGCACTATAATAATCCTTATTTTCTTGCTCGTATGACCGGTGTGTGTGTGGATAGTAATTGGGCTCACCATGGTATGAACCATAACCTTCAAAAGGTTGGTGTTCCCAACCACTATTTTCACTATGGTCGTAGTGTGAATAATGTCCATTTTGAAACTCAGTCGGATATTCATTGTATTGGCTTCTATCATACCAGTTCGACATTCTTATTGCAAGGGAATTCTAAACAATCACAAACAAGTCTGAATCGACCAAATCAAACCATAAAATCTAGCAAACAACAAGCATGATGGCTCCACTTAGATTGTTTCTAGACCAGCTTCTAATCTCCCAAAAGGCAACTGGGTATAGTTTTAGCAAACCTCTCTAGAACGATCCGAATAAAGTAAGTCGAAGAGAAGTAGGGGAAGCTCAGAGGAGCTTTGATACCCCCACCTCTTTGGCAACGCTTCCCTGGGTTACAAGGCGGCTCTAATCGACTTACAGTAATCTTCCTGAACTTTGAGTTAGGCTAACAAGATACCCAATACGGTCCTTTCAAACGACTTTCCTACAAGCTCGTTACCTTATCGGTCTCGTTCTAATCAAGATTTTAGGCTTTGGATCGCGTTTGGTATCGTTTTCCTAAAGCGGGCAAGAAGAGAACGGTGATGAAATCCGAACTCTTATCTTATATGGCCAGGCCTTGCCCTTTACTAGGAAAATAAATGTCCGTATTCAATTCCTCAGCATATATGCACCTTAAGGAAGACAGTAAACCCGCTGACAGGGGATTCACGGGTGTTTAAAAGTGTACCTCCCGTACCAGACGGGCGAAGAACCGCTGTAGTCGACTCGGGCCACGGACTCCTGTGTCAATGTGCGAACCCGAGGGGCCGAGACGATATCGTAATCGTCGTCCTTCCCTGCAAACAGTTTATATTTAATTTTAACCCTTCCTTAGGGTTTTTAAAAATAATAAAAGTCCAAAGTCCAATGTCCAAAAAATAAAAAAATAATAAAAAGGTTCAAAAATAAAAATTTACAAAAATAAAGTCCTATTTACAATTTCTATAAAAAAAAAAACCTAATTAAAAAAATTAAAATATCTTCGTCTTTTCTCCGTTCTTTTCGCTTTAAGCTTTAGCTCCAAGTCTTTATGAAATCACCAAACTCCTTGACAACTTCTTTTTCTTTTCGATCCAAACTCCAAATCCTGTAGCACACAGAAAAATACCCAAAGAACGTAAAATAGAACAAAACAATAAAAAAAAATTAAAAAAAATCTAAAACCCTAAAAACAAGTCCGCGTCGGCGGCGCCAAAAATTGATGTATTTTTTAGTTGTAGTGGTAAAAAGATTCGAACTCTAAGACTTGTGAAGGATTTTTGTTAGACTTAAATTAAATTAAATAACTCAAATAAAATTGTATCAAATTATAAAAAGACACCGAGACTTTGGATTCTACCATTGACCAATTAAGTGATACAATCTAATCAATATTCATGCAATTCTTGCTTTTAAAGTGATTCTAATTTATTGCCTCTAATAGATTTTTGAAGTAACAATTGTAAACATCAAGCATGAAACATCAAATTTTTTAAAACCTAGCATGTTCCATCAAAAAAATTCACAACTACTCAATAAAAATCAATTTTCCAATATTAGTTCTATGCAAATAATCATGTAAATGATTGCAAAAATAATTAAAATAGAAATATACCACTTTTCATGGAACAATGGCTTCCTCCGTTGCCTCGGCTAAGGGGTTTAGCTCCTCATATTAGCAATATGCTCAAAAGTTGATTTCATTGATCAAATAAGGTGTTTTTATTAAAAAGGACGAGCTATAGTTACAGAAAGCTTGTTGTAAGGAAGGTAATGGTCGCTGAAAGTATTAAGCAAACACAGTCAAAAACGATAACAGCTTTCTGTAGTTGAATATAAGACTGCTTCTGCGACGGTTCGATGTGGGTCGAAGTTCTTCGTGTTCTTTGCGACTGTTCCCTGTGCGTCTTATGTTCTTCGTGTTCTTCAGCTCCGCACCAGCAGAAAACAGCAGCAGCAGCGGCCTGTAAACCTCTGATTCTCGCCTCCTCAGCCCTTCTAAGCCCCCCAAACTCTCGACACCCCTTCTATATGACCCAAACAATCTATTTATATCAAAAATACCGATTAAATCTCTCCAGAATCTTCCAAAATCTCTTCCTTTCTCTTCACGGCAAAGTTGCGGCAATTTCTTGTTTTAGGATTTCCACGCGTTTCTGAGCTTTCCTTTTGATTCTAAACTCTTCCTTAGATATATATCAAGCTTTGGGAAGAATATATTGCCTTTAATCTCTCTAAAATTTCCTAAAACAAGTCACACACGTGACTTTCCATATTTTGCTGTTGAGATAAAAATCCCTCGATTGAGCCCAGTTTAATCGATTTAAACACCCATGTTAGATTCCTAGACCCATAAGGAGTCTACCCTATGAAAATAAGTGGTTTAATCGACCTCAAACTCCTCCAAATCACTACCACCAAAATTGCCAGAAAACATGCTTTATGGTTTTGGTTTCCCGCCCAAATTCAAAATTTGAACGTGAAGGGGAAAGGTTACGCCTTATCCAATGGTCGCCCCTTATCCGTTGCTGGAGTCCGCATAACACTCGTCCCTTGGGTTGCATTTATCAACTTTTCGAGCCAATTTCACCGCAAAAGCTTATTTCTCCAAAAACACCTACAAAGAGATAAAATACCAAAATAAGTACAAAAATGGGTACTAACAATATACACAATAGAGATGAAATAGACACATAAATGCATCTATCACTTATTTACATATTCAATTCATTATTTATCCCTTTACATATTGTGCGAATAAATATCCCATTTTTACGTTACACTTCATTTACACTTCCTTAAAAGAAGGATATATAATACATATACTGTGAACTGAAGATGAAGAGAAAGATATAAAGAGAGTTTCATATGCCCGAATAGAATACAGTAAAAGTCTTTATTTAACAACATTTTAGGGATGAGTCTCCGCTCAGCCACATATGAGCGAGGTTTTACTCGCCTTCCATGAGCAGGTCTCCGCACAGCCACATATGAGCGAGGATCCGCTCGCCTTCTTATGAGCAAGTCTGTTACAACCCTCAATTTTTGAATTATTATCTAGCTGTTAGGTTGCCCTTTAAAGATCTTTATTTTTTTAGCTTATGGGTAGCCCTTAAAACATAGTTGTGTTTATTCATAATTAGGTCAGTAAGAGGATAAATAAACCTAAGTTAACTTGGCTGAGTTACATTAAATATAAACTAGTTAAAATCGTTTTAATAAAGAAGAAATTTTTTTGCAGCCACGAGAGGTAAAGTCTAGGGAAGAATGACTTATTCTGGCAGCCAAGAGAGCAGATTCCAGGCGTTGATCTCAACTTTGAGACAAGTTTGTTCTTGCTTCATCATGTTAATTTACTGATAGTATTAAATTTAAATCATCGCTTATGTTAAAGCATCGCTCGGTCGAACTTACAAGTTTTGTTATCTTGAACTTGTTATTAATATTAGATGTACAAAACTATATCTTAATTTCTAGTCTACTAAAGTCAAGTCTCGGACTAGGATTAGAATATGGTAAGTTGAGTATGGGACATTATTGAATAACCCTAGAAGATTAAAGACTGAAGAACAAAGGAAGATATTTGCAAGAGATTCATCAATAAAGAGTGAAGATTGGTCTATCTTATACTACTGTGTCGTATGATTTGTTAGATTTAATATTTCAAATAACAAATTTCGATTTCAAGATTGTCTTGGTTAAACTCTCGAAATATGATTCGAGCAGGATGTTCATAAATCCTTAGCAATCTTAGTTAGACCAATCTCACAAACTATTTTTGTTTCAAGTTGACATTTGGAAATTGCCCAAGCAACAGTGCATACTGTATATGGTTATTGGGAATCTTTCAAATTGAATTATGAGAGAAATAAAACTGCTTGGTGCAAGGTACATATACTTGTATGTATTACCTAGTCAGTCTGAATTTCGAGAACTGTATAGGTTTGCAAACCCTTTACATCTGAGTTCGGGAATGGGGGTAGGATTGCAAACCCCTATAACTTTACTTTGCGAATTGCCAAGGTTTGCAAACCCCTGTGGCCTGACTTCACGAACTGCGAAAGGTTTGCAAACCTATCTAGTTCTGGTTTAGCAGAAGGTCACGAACTATCTTACATAACTTTGTTCGTTTTTTCTACAACTCTTATAAACACTTCTAAGATAACTTTATTTACAAAATATGTAATACCCTGATATTCGGCAGTAGTTTGCCGAATGGAATATAAGTAATTGTTTGTCATTTCCTTAAACCGAGGCATTTTCAGCAAAATTGGCTTTAGAGTTGGCAGAAAACTGTGCAAATAAGCGTGCTCGGGCGGGAGCAATCCAAGGATGGGTGACCTCCCGGGAAGTTGTTGTTGGATTACCGCATCGATGCCTGTTAAAAAACCCACACTGCCAGATAACCGCAGTGGCTAAGTGGGGATAGTATCAGTGGAGGAACGGGTCATTACAAATGGTATCAGAACCGACGACGAGTCACCTATCGAGGGTGAGAGATTACGCTGTACGGGATCTGTCAGGTACTGGTTTCATGAGGGGCATGGAACGTCGTAGATCTTGGCTTAAGTATATTCTAGAGCCGAGGATGGCTCAACTTAAAGTGGTGGTATTGTAATACCCCGATATTCAGAAGTAGTGTACCGAATGGAATATAAGTAATGGTTTGTTCTTTTCTAACACCGGGTCCTTTTTAGCAAAAATGACTTCAGCGTTGGCAGAAAAATCTGCAGCTAAGCGTGCTCGGGCTGGAGTAATCCAGGGATGGATTACCTCCCGGGAAGTTACTGCTGGATTATCGCAGCGATGCTCGTTGAAAACCCCACACTTCCGGATAACCGCATGGCTAAGTGGGGATAGTATATGTGGAAGGACGGGTCATTACAAATGATATCAGAGCCGACGACGGGTTACCTGTCGAGGGTGACAGAGTACGCTGGACGGGATATGTCAGGTACTGGTTTCATGAGGGGCATGAAACGTCGGAGATCTGGGATTGGATATATCCCGGAGCCGAGGAAGACTCCAATTTAAGGTGGTGGTATTGTAATGCCCCAATATTCGGTAGTAGTTGGACGAATGGAATATAAGTAATGGTTTGTCCTTTCCTAACACCGGGGCCTTTTCAGCATAATTGGCTCTAGAGTTGGCAGAAAACTCTGTAGCTAAGCGTGCTCGGGTGGGAGTAATCCAAAGATGGATGACCTTCTGAGAAGTTGCTGTTGGATTACTGCAGCGATTCCCATCAAAAACCTCACACTGTCGGATAACCGCGTGGCTAAGTGGGGATAGTATCGGTGGAGGGACGAGTCATTACAAAATCACTTTGGGCTTGTGGATTATTGTTTAGTCTTGTGTGTTATTGAATACCGCTAAGTTCTTGTAAGTTTAAAGGCATACTTGACGCTATGGACTATCATTTTAGATGGTTCCGAAGCCGGATCGTATTGCATATTATTTTATATAATTTCAACGTAGACTTTTCGCTCGCTTACATGAATTCCTAATAAGAATATCAACTAAAATGAGAAAGTTTTTGCTTAAATCTCAAGCAACCTTAGCTTGAATCTCAAACAAACTTGGCTTGAATCCAAATCTATATGCATCCTTGAAAATTTATAAATACAAAGACTATTGCAATAGAATTTCTTAATGCCTTACACTTTTGTATCCTAGTTGCAATGCTAGAGTCGTCATTTATAACCTAGGTTTCTTTATAATAATGTATTCTAGGTTACATATTTGAAGACTTCACCCAGGGACTCGTGAAGCCCAGTTAGACTATCTTTTACCTGATAGTTCTTGTATCCAGATTTTGTTTTAATTGTTATTGAAGTTTACGAACTTTAGATCAGGAACAAGATAAATAAACATCATAAACTTCTCTTCACCTCAAACTTTGTGTTTCCTCAAGATATATATTTGAACTCTTCTTTGTTTTTTTGGATTGTTCTTGAGAGGTGGTTAGTGATTCAGGCTTCTCTGCTAATAGAGTGTAAGTCTTCCGGACCCATGAGGTTTGTAGTACTTTGTCTATTGCAAACATATTTACAAACCTAGATTGAAACATATCAAAAGGGAAATCAAATAGTCTTGTCTATTAGAGGAAAAAGTCTTCGCCGAGGTTGAAGCAACTCTTAGGATACAAAGGACGTCATTTAAGGGAGTCAAGTGTGTAGAATCTTGCGAGGTTCAAGAGACGTAAGGAATACTACTGGAACTAAATTTCTTTGAGGGTTAATTCGGTCTTAGCTACATTCCAGTCTAAAGTTTAATAGTAGGTTATCTGTAGCGGTTTTTATACAATGTGGTGTTCAAAGCTGGACGAGGTCCGACCTTTTTTTTGTGTAAGTGTAGTTTTCCTTGTTAACAAATTTCTGTTGTCTTGTGTTTTTCTTTTTCCGCATTATATTGTATCTTTATATAATATAAATAGCAGAAGTAGTATGTGAATCAATCTAGATAGTTCAATTTCTTATGGTTAAGATCAATAACATTACTTGTTCTTGTGAACTCATATCTTGTAAGATAGATTACAAGCTAGTTTCGTACTTGTTCGAATTCAGGTCCTGATGATTCAGATACAACTAGATTGATCTTGGATATTAATATTTGAGATCGTCCAAGAATTCCTCTACACAGTCAGGTACATGGACCTTTGTTCTGTACATATTGATTATGGAAGAGAAAGATAAAAACTCTATATACAATCTTATTCAAGGGTCTTTACTTTGATCACTTATGATTTTATTAGGTTTTGTCTTTACAAGTTCCCGAACAAAAGAGTTGGTGGTGTACTTGATACCTTCTGCTTACTTCTACTTGAAAACCTAGCTTAGGTTACTAATCTTTGGTCTGATTTGTGAATAGTTTTTCTGACACCTAAATCCATGAATACTACATGAATCTTAGTTTGAAAACTAACGTTATATCGTAGTGTTGTTGGTGGTTTTTAGTTCAGGGCTAAAACTGTAAAACACCATATTTGTATGCCTACTTTCTACAAAGAAGTAGAGCCTTCAAGAAGCTGATGAGTGTCTATTTCTCTTTGCTTACATATGTACTATGTAATTCAGTATTTACGAAATTTGTTTGAATAATACTGGTGCATGTTGCAACAATCCCAAATATTCTATGAATTTTATTTAAGCACCTAGTTGCATTATTCATTAATGCAGGACCTGCTGAGTATCTATCCTATGCTGTGCTCCCAGCTGAACTCTTAATACTGACATGATATGACAATTAATGTTCACTCTCAGCTGAGTAACATGAATTTCTCGAAGTGTCAGAATTAAGATGAGCGTGAAGGTACTCAATTAAAGGCGCGCAGGGTGCGCCAGTGATCCCAAAGCTGCGCTGCTCTCCAATATGAACATTGGTGACTCTGTATCAACGTGCAAAATTCAACAAAAATTGATTAATTTTGTTTCCATTCACAAAATTCAATTTTTGACCTAATTTTGTCGATTTACAAAAATTAGGTTTTTGCCCTAAAACAAAACCTGCATGATATCTCAATCCCTATTGGTCGAGACTAAACCTAGGCAAGCTAGGAAACCGGCCCATCATGGAGCTAGTAGGAGTAAAGCCCTACCAAGAGTCGAAAATTGGGAAAAAGAGGAAGTTGCGACTAAACCCGACAGTAGCAAAAGGAACATAACCGCGCCACTTGACCAGACGGTTTGCCCTAACTGGCGCCTATCCTGGTCGACCGGTCATGTCCCCATACGTTCTCCTGGCACCCCTCTTCCCTTTTGACCAACCAGATCGCTCCTAGCCTACCTGCTTTGCTCTAAATTGTCGACCAAAGTGGGATTGTCGAGTTGCTTAAATTTCTTAAGGAATGAATTTCAGCCGCTCAGGACAGTTGCAAATTGATCCTGGCCGTCCAACTTATCTAGTCAATTTAGTCGGCCTGGCAATTCTGTGTCCGACCAATTGAATACCTGGGTGACTACTGGTCACCCGCCTGTTTCCCTAGCCGATTGGACTGTTCCTTTCTTACCCGACGAGCTCTGAATTAACGGCCAAAGTGGGCTAATCGCGCTACATATTTTATTAAGAATTGAATCATGGCCTCCCAGGACAGTCACAGAATGATCATGACTGTCCAACTTGGCCGGTTGATTTAAGTCTAAATTTATCCCGGTGCAAACGAGAAAGTGCCAGGGCGACGGCCTGCCGCCCTACTAAGATTTTAGCCAGTCAGAACACCTACAACATATATACTTTGTCCTGGAACATCAACAAATGTGGGCTGGTCAAGCGGCTTAGAAGCATCCTAATTAGGTAAACCACAACCCTTGATTATCGCAACTCGATCTCGACCACCCAACTTGGCTGGCCAATTTGACTGATCTAGATTAAGACCTAGGAGAATAAGGAGATGCCATGATTGCTACCAGTCATCTTTCTTCCTCATGGACTAATCAGGTTGTTCATGGTCGTCCTGTGCAGCCATACATGGTCGATTAAAGGAAGCTGGTCGGGCTTCCCTAAAAGCATCGCAATTGCACATGCGACTGACCATGTGGGTCGCATGTGTTAGGCCTTTTTTTTCAAAATTAATTAAAATATTCACGACTGAGCCTGGCAGGCTATATACAACGATGCCTTGCATTCGTTGATGTGTTTTAATTTTGTTGTAGAAATAGTGGTAATAAGATTCGAACTCTAAGACTTGTGAAGGATTTTTTTTTAGACTAAAATTAAACTCAACAATTAAATAAGTTGTATCAAAAATATAAAAAACACCGAGACTCTGGATTCCACCATTAACCAATTTTATGTGATTTTATCTAATTAATATTCATGCAATTTTTTACGTTTAAAGTGATTCTAATATTTTGCAAAAGTAGATTTTTGGAATAACAAATGTATTTCGAAAGCATAGAATATCAAAAACATAGGTCTAAGCATAATCTATCAAGAGAAATCACAATTGTTTAAGAAAAATCATTCAATCAATTCTCAATCAAAGCAAATAATCATATAAGAAATTGCAAAAATAATTAAAATAGAATTATACCACTTTTCATGGATCAATGGCTTCCTCCGTCGCCTCAGCTAAGGGGTTTAGCTCTTCATATTAATCACTTGCTCAAAGTACATATTTATAGCTCAAAAGTTGATTAAAAGAGTAAAAGATTACACTATAGTCGCTGAAGGTCTAAAACAGAAGACAGAATCATCGGTAAAGGTCTTCTGTGACTGCAGGAAACTGTTTATAAACGATACTCAGCTGCTGCAGTTGAACTATGATACTTGTATGCGACGGTTCTATGTGGGTCGTATGCTCTTCTTCGTCTTCTCCGGCAACAGCAGCAGAACTTGTTCTCCTCCAGTTGATTTTTTCCGCTTCTCTAAGGCTCTAAACTTCCCCCAAAGTGTTCCTCCCCCTCCTAGGATTCGAACCAACTCTTTTATACATGGCAGGGGACAAGAAAACTCGAGAATAACTTCCTTTTATCTCTGTTTTACTTCCAACCCAAGACACGGGATTATTTCCCTTTTTCTCACCTCTGTACGCGTATGATTCTCTCCAAACTCCTCTCAGTTGATCATAAAACAATCCCATAGGATATATCTTCCTTTTTTACGCGTAACTTCCCCAAATAATCAAAACTTAACAAACCCGAGAACTCTTCCCTGTTTTAACGAGTCTCGATTATTCAGCCCAAGTTAGTCGAATAAAAACACCATACCAGGCCTATTTAGCTTAATCACGTTCAGCCCAATTGTTTTCTGCAATTAAATCTCCTTCAAACTCGCTCAAAAGCCAAATCCCAAATCTGCAGGCGTAGAGCAAAGTTTTCTCGCCTTTTTCAGAATTTTAAAAAACCCCCGAAGAGGATGACATCCCCTTATTCGTGGCTGGTCTCCCTTTAGCAACTGGGGCTGAAATAGTAATTGTTGGGGTGCGCATAGCAAGTGAGTGCCCCTTATCTAAACCGAGAATCCGAATAGCAGGTGTCCTTTGGGTGCATTTATCAACTTTTCGAGCCAATTTCGCCGCAAAAGCCTATTTATCCAAAAACACCTACAGAGGGGTAAAATACCAAAATTAGTACAAAAATGGGTACCAACAATATACACAATAGAGATGAAAATAGACACATAAATGCTTCTTTCATGCGTCAAATGTTTTTGAGCTGCTTGCCTGTTAACGATACTTTCTTTAGTATCGTTTATATAAATGATTTTTTTTTAGCTTCTTATACATATGCGATGCTTCCTTTGCATCGGATATCATTTGAGCTTCCTGTTTACAATCATTATGTGCTATTTTTTTAGTACCATTTACGGTCAGTCCCATTATTATGACTTGACTTACTCAAGACATATATGCCTCACCCAGGTAAATCAAATTATACGAGTAGGCTTTTACTTGGCAGCCTTAGTAATATAAATCATGCCAGTCATGACTAAGTGCTATTTTCTACCAAAATACTCGAGACATCAAATATGTCATAACAGGGGGATGTTCATTAGGGTATTGGTCTGGCGGTTTACAGACTTCCAGTCTTCCCATAACCATAAGACACTGTTTTTCACCATTCACCCATGATCTCCACTCTTCACAACTCCCACTTCCCAAGAGATCAGGGTGTTCGACTATGACTTGATATAAATAGATTTTCAATGTATTTGAAGAAAAAAAACAATCATCGTTAACACAAGTATCTAGAGAATACAGAGAACTCACAACTTACACTTTGCAAGCAGGTTCAACATTCTGATACAAGTCATAAACAACTACACCTTACAGAGTTATCATTTTGATCTCAACATGTTCTCTGCTTCCCTCCCTAAGATCAACCCTTCCCTTCATTTTGTGACCGAAGCAAGACTGGAACGGCCATTTCTTGGTCTAGGCCAGAATTGTACAGATTGATCTCTCGAATCTAAAGTACTCCTGTGCAGTACATTTTTTTAGGGTTTAGGCTTGTTTCTCATCGACACACCCAATTTACCATTTTCAGCAGAATCAGTTTCTACCATACTACAAATTGGCGACCACAGTGGGAGATTAATCTTGGTTGCAAAATCAATTTCTCAATTCTTTTATCTTTTATTTTCAATTTCTCCAAACTCACAATGATTGGTCTTAATCAAGACTCAATAATTACCAACTTGCGTCACGTTGACAGCCCCGTCTCTCATGTCATCAGTGATACAAATGACACCGACGAAGATGTGACTCATATTCTTGCCAACGGTTCAGCAAGAGAAGTAAGAACAACATGGCTTCAAATCATCATAGTAGAATTGATGAGACCACATGAGGAACTGGTAGGAAAGTTGGCGTTCTTGGAAAATACATTGAATGGCGTGTTCACCATCTTTCAGAGGCTGTTGGATAACTTAGGGAATCATGGCATTTTCAGGGACCCAAGATCTATCATGCAGGGAGCGAATACTCCGACTGACGATTCCTCTCCCCCACAAATTGAAAGCTTCACTACAAACAAGAGGCCGATGGACCAGGAAGCAGCTTCTCTGGTGGAGAATTTATGTGAGCTTCTATACCTCTCTAAGGATCAACATGAGGAAACATTTGTTGCAATCAATCAAATATATCTAGACACGTACTTGATTCCTTTGTCTACAAAAGCCTCAAGAACATAAGAGATGTCTATAAACAATGTTACTTTCACCAAAGATGACATGATGGCTGAAGAAGGGCATAACAAAACACTGCATGTTACTGCACGCATTAAAGATTCAGAATTCAAAAGAGATCTCATCGACATGGAAGCAGACTCAAATGTCATTCCTATTAAAACTCTCAGAACAGCCAGGGTTCTGCAAAATAAGATTGTACGACAACCTACTATGATGACAGATTTGGAAGGAAACTAAACTGGCATGTCTGGATACATTTATTTGAACCTGTCAGTAGTGCATGTCCAATCGAAGGTGAAATTCGAGGTGATAGAAAAAGAGCCAGACTACCACATGGACTCAACTGTTCAAATAGTACGGGTGCACCGGTGAAGAGCATATGCAATGTTTAAGCTAAGAGATTAGGGCTACAATAACATATAACTTGTGAGCACCGATAAGCGCTAGATGTGAATGTTTTATTCTTGAATGTATGTGTGAATTTAAAGTTGTGAACTTTCGGAGGTAAGTGCAGTATCGTCACTTGGTTAAACATCTTATCTCTTTTCGTCGTAGTTAAAATATCTAGATTACCTTCATACTTTTATCACTTATATATATCAATATATATGACGAATAAAAGTGAACTTGCGATTCCAAGGCTATACCTTGTGTTTATTTTCTCTTTCATGAAGGATCTCTTACTTGATGAGAGTTTGTTTTGAGTATTATTTTATTTTATTTTGTCGAACATCTTAATGTCAACACTTTAATAAAACTTGTTTCATGAATTGGTTGAATGTTTTGGTCCAACTCAATATTCATTAGTATGAAAAACATGTTCTTTATTCAATATTATTTTCAAATAAACGTTTTGTTTGAAAGAGTGAGCTATATGGATTTTACGTTCGTGTAGTAAAATCATGGATTTCTAATGATAGAGCCAATCAGACGATTGTTACCAATTCGAGTTTTCACAAGTCTCCGCTCAACCACATATGAGAGAGGTAATGCTTGCCTCCCATGAACAAGACTCATCTCTCAGTCTCTCGAGACTCACTCCTTAGCCTCAGACCTATAGACGCGGCTCTTAGTATTACAGCTTCTCCAAAAGATACACTGGAAATATCTACTCATTGTTCTAATGACATATCTATGGATGATTCCATGAGCATGGGCGATACTTAAGTCTCCAGTAAGCATGACTCACGCCTCCACCTCAAGAGCATGTCTCAAGCCTTACATGTGTCTCACGGATGATTCGTTGTGCAACCCCGCGAGATACACTGGTAATATTATCCCCGAGCCTCGTGACTGACTCATAGCACATCCACACGAGATACAATGTCCATGTCCGCTTCATATATAAACACAATTCAAGATTAGATCCTAGCACATCCCAGCAAGATTCGTTTATTAAGTCAAGTGTTCCATATTCTCATACAAGAGATTATTAGGCATACAAGCCTTAGTCTCAGTCTCCGAACACGTCACAACTGACTCTACGATACTTTCACTCCATGAACATGCCCCAGCCCGGCTCATGTGATCTGAGATCTAAAATCTTATCTGAAAACTTGTACCAGAATCGAGACTAAGGTACAAGCTCAACTTAAGGCACGTACCTTAATATTCTCAACATCCTAGGTGTGCTTATGGAGAGAAACTTAAATCCGAATCATATAGACTTATCAAAATAACATGGTCAAACCTCCCGAAGCTCCATATTTCATCAGAGAGACCTACAAGCAAGAAATGACCTCCACAAGTCGACCACACCTTCTCGTGTTCAACACACGATTTCTGAGGTTTTTACCACTCTTCAAGTTACTTATCCTAGTAATAGCTTACTAACTAGGGAACACTCCATTATTTCGACCAAGATCGGCTACAGAGAGTATTACTACCCTGCTAATGCATTAAGAAGAGAGCTATAATGGGGAGGGAGGGTAATAATTAGGATTTTGGCATGTCAGTCTATGACACGTATGGAAAATACCTAGCAATATTTCTCATCGCTAAATAAGATATTCCGTCGAGATAATATATGAGTTCAAGGGTAAAGCTCAGCACAACTTATCTTTAACTATTCATTTAATCACGAAAGGAGTTCTCCTCGCACAAGAAATCCCTATCTCCCTGACTTAAGATTAAAGAGTTAAAGTTATAAATAGGCCATTGATCGACTCAGCTAAACACATCTCCAGAGCGTTTTCTATGCAAACCTAGAATTAGTCTGATCTCTATTTTTCACCAGCTTCCCTCCTTTCTCTTATTTGAATGAAACATTCCTTGTACGACCATTCCTCTTGGTTTAGGCGAGGATTGTTCATGCTAAACCTCTCGCAACTCACACTCAAAATCATAAATATTATATATGCCCTTTCACCCAAATTTGGTTATTTACAACTTCCAAATCTAATAATACATGATCTTGGATAAAGTTTCAATAGATGCCAAGAAGCCTTCATTGTTTACTTCAAACTCAAACCATGTAAAAAATCAATTGATTAGAAGATTTGAAGTAGTTGTAATCTCATTGAACTCTCCGAGTTATGTTTGTGATTTTTTGGTATTGACGTTCGATGATAGAACGAAAATGAGCTCTTAGTCCAAGAATTAATAAATCAAAATGGTAAATATGATCATGTAACTGTGGAGTCAGTTAGAGTTGTTGCGATTTCTCGTAAATGACAGACAACACGTTCTTATCCCAGTGGAACTCAGATGTTTTCGGTAATATCCATAAAAATATAAAAAACCTTAATAGTAAAATAGACAACATTCATCGATCTGGAAACATCTCCTCCAAAATAGATATTCTCAAAAATCTCCAAACTGATCTAGGAAAATGGTACGAAATAAAAAATGACTACTACCATCAACTCTCAAGAGATAAATTTTTCAAAGAATACGATCAAAATACTTAATATTTTCATGCCCCGACTTCAAATAGGAAGAAAATCAATGCAATTCATTCGCTTAGAGAACCATCAGGGCTCTGGATTTCTGATCGAGATCAAATCAATTCCCTCTTAATCAATCATTTCTCTCAAATCGGAACTTCCCAAATGAGGAACTACAATATGGATCTAGCTGATATTATACAACCTTGTGTTGCTGACTCGGAAAACATAGATTTAACCCAAATTCCTTCTAAACTCTCTCCAACATGAATCCTTGGGGTGCTCCAGGCCCAGACGGTTTCCAACCGGGCTTCTTCAAAGCTAATTGGGACACCTTGGGTCCAGTTATAATAAGTTCTACGCAAGATTTCTTTAGGTCTGGGATTATGGAAAAGGACTTTAACTACTCCAACATTACTCTCATACCAAAAATCACAACTCCTCAGACCCCAGCGGACTTTAGACCTATTAGCCTCAGCAATACTATCTATAAACTCATCTCAAAAATCTTGGCGAACCGACTAAAATCCATCTTAAATAGGTTAATTTCCCCAAATCAATCAGCCTTTCTTCCAGGAAGACAAATTACGGACAATATTATCATAGCCCATGAATTGATTCACTCAATGAAAACTTCCAAAAAAAAAAGGGGTTTTTAGCTCTCAAAATTGATCGTTCCAAAGCCTTTGATAGAGTTGAGTGGCCTTTTATTGCAAAAGCCTTATCTTCCTTTGGTTTTAGCGATGGCTGGGTAAACCTCATTTCTCAATGCATTTCCTCAACCTCTTATGAAATTCTTCTGAATGGATCCCCGGGTCAAACTTTCTCCACCTCTAGGGGTTTAAGGCAGGGAGACCCTCTATCTCCATATTTATTCCTAATTTGCATGGAGGTTCTCTCAAGACTCCTCGAAAAATCCACAGAAGAAAATAAGATTTCGGGCATTATAATAAACAAACATGCCCCTACTATATCCCACCTATTCTTTGCTGATGACTGCTTTCTTTTCACCAAAGCGGACTTAGGGGAAGCAAAAAATGTACTGGATATATTATCTAATTTTGGGGAAATCACAGGGCAAATGGTAAATTTGCAAAAATCTGGAATTTACTTCATCCCTAAAATACACCCAAAACATGCAAAGATAATTGCAAAAATCCTAAAAGTCCCCTTGTTGACAAAAAAGGACAGGTATCTTGGTACTCCTCTTTTTTTCCGATAAAAACAGAAAAGAAAATTTCGAACCTCTCCTTCAAAGGTATTACAACACCCTACAAGGTTGGAAATCAAAGTTGTTATCGCAAGCGGGCAGGACAGTTTTAATTCAATCTATTCTCCAAGCTTACCCAACTTACCAGATGCAGATGCTAGCACTTCCAGAAGAAACTCTAGATAATCTTGATAAAATCCAAAGAGACTTTTGGTGGAATAAAGACAAGCCAAACAGAAAAGGTGGTTATATAAAAGCGTGGAAAGGCATGTGTAAATCAAAGTATCAAGGGGGGTTAGGAAATAAGAACCCTCACAATTTCAATATAGCCCTCCTGATGAAGCTAGCGAGCAGAGTAATGACAGAAAAAGATCAATTATGGGTAAAACTTCTAGAGGCGAAATACTACTATAATTCAAACCCATTTGAACCGACCAGAAATTATGAACTCTCTTGGATCTTTACAAGCATTCAAAAGGGTCTCAACATCATAAAAGGAAACTTTATTTGGCAAGTGAAAGATGGAGCTAATACGAAGATATGGGAAGACAATTGGATCCCCAATACGGATATAGTGAATAAACCAAGTGATAGAGCTGATCCTCTGCCCCAAAAGGTCCAAGAGCTATTAAAAATAGAAGGGTTCCTAGGACATTGAAAAAATAAATGATTACTTTCAGCCAGATATTAAGGAAAAAATTCTAGCAATTACCCCGGACAAAGATAAGAAGGATCAGATTAGATGGAAACATCATATTTCTGGGGCTTTCTCAGCAAAAAAATATTTACAACTATCTCATCAAGCAACATAATAATAATGAGGAGGATATAGTTTTTCCGTGGAAATACCTTTGGAAACTGCAGATAATCCCTCAGATAAGACTATTTATATGGAAACTGGTTCAAAAAGTGCTTCCGACCAATTGCAGACTAGAAGCTCACAATGCATAAATGTCCTCTGAGTGTCCTTTGTGTGATACCCAAGCGTCAGAAACAGAAGACCACCTTTTTAGAAAATTCCATTTCGCTAGATCGATCTGGTTTGGCTGCGATCTGAATACGGTTAATTCGCAAATTAACACAGACTCAATTGTTAAGTGGGTGGAAACTTGGATATCTGATCCTAATTTCTCGAACTTTTGTGAAAAAATCGCAACAATCATCTGGTTCCTATGGAAGTATAGATGTGAAGTGGTTTTTAGGAAACCAAACCCAGACCCATACTCTTTGATTCAATAGATTAAGAACTTCCTACAGGGCCAGCCGTTCAAAAAGGAGAAAATTAAAAAAGATATTCAGGAAAAGAAAGCAATTAAATCTGCTTGGAATAAGTTCAAAGTGGATTGGATAATTTTTACAGATGCGTCGTTTAACAAGGAGAACTTGTCCATGGGTTACGCATTCATTCTTTATTCGGTAGAATAAGAAACCTTTATGCATATTTCTGCAGGTTCAGATTGGGCATCCTCGTCTTTACATGCAGAAGAAAAATCTCTCTTAAATGCTTTAAAATGGATAGAAGATAATATTCTTTCTAGCGTCTTTATTGCTTCGGATTGTAAAGTTCTGGCAGATACCATTAATACAAAAAGAACAGACGTTTCTTGGGCAGCAGAGAATACCATAGAAGAAGTTACTACTATTCTAGGCAGATTAGCACAAGCAAAGGTAAAATTTATTAACAGATATCACAACGCAGCAGCGGACACAGTGGCAAAAGAAGCAAGAATCATAAGACTACAACACATGACGAAACATTTGCAACAGCAAGTGTAAAAAGAAAGTATCCTTTCTAATATTTTCGGAAAAAATGAAATTGTAGACCTTCTGTATTATATTGCTTAATTAATATATTCTTCTTTACTATCAAAAAAAAAGAGAGTAATAATCATAACTTTCAATTGGTTGATAATATGCGAAAAGCCCTTAATTTCGTTTGTACTTTTGGGAGTGGTTTTATAGCTAAATACACTCTCGTTTATTTTTTTTTAGCTCAATATACCATAGTCCTTTATAGGAGATTCACAAAAGTTGTGAATTTTGGACAAAGCTTTCACTGAATGTTAAACAACAAAATAAACTTGATCTCCTTAGAAATTAGGAAGTATATAAAATAAATAAAGTGAAGAAATGAGAGATAGTACAAATGATAGTTGAGGTTCTATGTTTTCCAATTTCCAATGCAATTATGTCTTTATGATATTAAAAAATTGATATTCCTTTTGTCCCATCAAAATGGAACATGTTCCTCATTTTTTTGTCCCATAGGTAACGATCCTCTTGATTTTTATATGCTATTTTTCCAAATAAAACTGGTAAATAATGTTGTTAATTTTTTTTTGTTTGTAAAAATATAAAGAATTTGGTAGTCATATCTAAAATATTTCTGACGATATAACATGGCAGCGACTAAATGTAACCTTCACTTGAATTAAATACAACTAGATCCTACTTTTAAAGTTTTTAATTCTTGTAATTTTAAAAATGACTAAATACAATCCTTAAGAAAGTCAAGTCAAACCTTAGTATTAATCCAAAAATAACTAACCATAACTATGGATTTTAGATAGGGATTTTGTTTTCCTTCTTCTTCGCTAAATATGATTGGCCTTTTTCATTTTTAATTCATTGATCATATCTTGTCGACCTTAAGTTGGTTGATCCGTAGCTTTTCCATAATCAGAAGAAAAATTAGAGACAACATTTAAAAAGATGATATGATTTTTAGTTACACCGAATTTGTGAGACGATTAAATAAACTCTAATTAAAACCCTAATAACTTGTTTATTAGGTAAAAAAAGTTAACATAACAAAAAAATGGCGAAGATTATCCACTTATTAAACAAAAGATAATGTTGTGGTTGAGATATTCCATCGTATTCCCTTGAGATAAAGCTTCCGATATCAGTTTAAAATAATGACATCAACTCTTTCAAATCTCGCCTTCATCACAACTTGGATGAAAACAAATGATTACAAACAATGGACAAGAATCAGTCATGATAATAATCTCTTCGATTATGTCAAGAAAGAGAAGCTAGGAAATTATTTCCCTCTGTGCTCGTGGTAATTTTTTTATTTTCTCAAACTAAGAAATTAAGACACACGGTTTCCCACAAGATTATTCGAATCATTAATATGAAGGTTTCTAAAGTAATAGAATGTGATTAAATCGGTCAACCCTTTTTGGATTGTATATAGAAAAGCTATCAAAAGTAATTAAGGTTGTGTTTAGCTAATTACATATTTAAGGGATTGTATTTAGTCAGGGCTGTATTTAACCCAATTATGGGTTGTATTTAGTCACTGCTTATAACATTTAGCAAATATCCTGATTTTGGTTTGTGAAATATGTCAAATGGAATATTTAATATAAAAAACCGATAATACTAAAAAATAATCCTCTCTCATATTTTTCTTAAAAATTCTGCAAATACTAAAATGATTACTAATCTTTATGAATTATGAGACTGAAAGAACAATAAAATAAGTAACCAGCGCTAGAACTATAACCTACCAAAAGAAAAAAAAGAAGGAGTGTGCACCCGAGTTAAATAAAGGTGCCCAAAATTGCGCTATAACGTATCACTTAGATGCCAGAAGCAGGAGTCAGAAGTGATAATTCAAAAGCAAAACTGTTTTGCTCCAGAAAAAATCAACTTTTCGACTTCTAGAAATTGTTTTAGAATCCTTTATCCAAACTGACTTCTTACATTTTGACTTTTAGAAGTCAAAAAGTTATTTCTAAATGCGCATCCATACACGCTATGGTTCGATATCGATAAATTGATCCTCGATAAATTAATTACTTCGCTAAAATAATAATTTTTTTTGGTCTGAACCGTATTAATTTATTATTATAAACCCCAAAAACCAAAAGCAATAAGGAGAACACCTAATCATAGATCACGCCGGCTGAAAAAACGAAAGTCGAAGTCTGCACCGACTGAACAAACAAGAGGCAGCAAAATCATAGATCGCACTCAACCAGGTACCAACACTGTTGATCATCTCATCTCTTTCGCTCTCTAACCAGGTTGTGTTACATCTAGTGTTCTTCAAATTTCTCTCGCCTACAGAATGTGGGATAAATAAACTTATCTGGGAGTGTTTTAGGGCTTTGTTTCTTCTGTTCTCCTCGATTAAACATCAAACCAATCCTTATTGAAATACAAAATTTGGTGAATCTTTATTTTATCAAATTCACTAAATTTCCATCTATTCTTTCACAGACAAACCAGTACAGTGATGGCATCATTGGCCAGAAACCTCTGGAAGGGCAGAACTCATAAGCATACGGAAGCATTCATTAGAAAGACCATTGATGATAGAGGATATCCAGAAGCCGTCTGTGATTTGGCCAGGAATTACATTGAGATTCAGGTAATACGAGTATGGCTTTTTGTTATGCTAATATGTATTTCTGTGGGCTTGATTGTTTCTCATGTTATTGTTTTCGGCTTTTCGCAAGGAAAAAACCAGCCACATACTGGGCAATCCAAGTTTGACGTGGGTAGAAGCTCGTCGTCTCCTTCAAGACAAGCAACAGCTCGACAAGGCTGTCCACAATCTATTTCGCGATACTATAGGCTTTCAGCTTGTAATTGGCTTCTCCTGCTATGGCATCTTTTGTGGCAACTATTTGCTTATTGTTACTATAATCTGTTGTCCACTTTATTAATCAACTACTCTAGTTAACTCGTGATTACTGACCAGCCGATTGAATGTTTTCAGGATTGGACTGCGTTCAGAATTACTATAACACCAGTATTAACAACTAGTTTGGCTATTCTTACTCCCTCACTAATGGGAGTCCACATGTATCTGAGGCGAAGAAGGCAAGTTTCGTTTTTCTTTTCGTACATTATATTTTTGCTATGTTTTCAAATTATTCTGCCAGTACTATTGGGAAATGGTGAATCTTTGAAGTGTTTTTGTGTTCAATGGAACATATTTTGTATTTGATTAGTCTGTAGTTTATTTTATCAAACTTTCTCTAAATATTATTACATCTTGGTTTGTTTTGGTTTTTGTTATAGTTGCTTGCAGAAGGTGAGCTAACTACTTTAGGCGTGAAGAACTTCAGTGAACTTGTACGTTTTTCTCTAAATGTTATTTATTTAGCTTAACCAAGACCCTTCCGCTTTCTAGGTCACCATTATGTCTACATTCCTCATCATATTTCTCCCAAGAGATTGGCTTAATTAGATAATGCCAGTAGGTAATGGGACTAACTACTCGTTGAAGTTGAGAAGCAAGAACTATGAATACTGGCTTTGAATGACTTTTAGAAGTAGATATGAATTCAAAAAGCAACTTCATTTTGAGCATTTTTTTGCTTCTTGCTTCTGACAAGAACTTCTGTTTGATGTGTTTTATATAAGCTTCCCCTTTCTTTTCTCTTCTTTGTTATTTTTCTTCATCTTTAGTGATACCCGTTTGATTTATCTTTTGATGGAAGGAAATTTCATTTTGAAAGATTAAGCAATAGTTGTCCTCATACAAAGCCTTGATTAGTGATAATTTGGAAACTGATTTACAACTTTTACATGCAACCAGCAACCTTAGCTAAGACATCTGGTGAATACACCAAGGTAGAGTTGTTCACTGGTGAATACAAAATGACTTTTTACAAGTGTCTGCCTTGAAATAATTTTTTGTGTGTCCCAGACAGTCAGATTGAGTAGTATTGGCCATGTCATATGACCGAAATTTCGTCGGCGTTGCTTGATCCGGATGACAGAAATTTTAGATACGGAGTATTGCTAACATGAATTGGCAAAAGATTTATACCAAAGTACAAGTAAAGAAAGATAAGAGATAAAACCGTGTTTACTTTTCCATAAAAACAACATCTGAATGCTTAATTATAAAGTTTTTTTTTACCATTGACTCATCAATCACATGTTTAACTTATAACTCTGTTGCCTCGAAGGATGCGACGGTGCCACATCTATGTTTATAAAGTTTTACCATTGCCTCATCAATGACATGTTTAATTTATAACTGTATCGCAGAAAGTGGAGCATAAAACCAGTATAGAGGAAGTGCTTCTCAAACAAGATTATGCAATGCATTACAGTCGAGTAAGGTCCATCAAAAGGAAAAACTGGACTGGAACTGGAAATGAAACCAAATATCAACTCACTGAATCAATGGAAGAACTGGACTGACTATACGACTTATCAAGTACCTTGAGATAAATCAACAATATTTTATATAGTTGAAAAATAACCAGTCTCATTGCTATAGAATTTGACCACCAGGATTTACATTAGAAGAAGTAAACCACGTGCCACCAGTCACTCATAAAAGAATTTATTCCTTAATTAAATTGCTTTACATTTCCCATAAAATATAAACTGAATTTGTCTCTTTCCGTTGGTGCCTCCATGTGACCGAACCTCGAAGGATGCGACGGTGCCACATCTCCAGCCATACAATATATTCTCAGATAGACAAAACAAATTAAAAAAACGAAAAAATCACTTACCGTTTCTCTGAGTGAGTGTTTGTAAGTAACCAGTGTGGGCAGCACTGAAAATCAGTTTACTGAGCAGCAGTATTGGTACCTGGGTCAGTTTTTTTTTTAGCAAGAGCGCTCATGGTATTTTAAGGTAAAAAGATAAACTTTTCCAATGTTTCAGAGCATTTCTTTATGAGTTCTTTCTCTGGACCAGGAAGTTATATGTTTTGGTCTTTAAGCTTCTTTTAATGTTAATGAGTTACACTTAAAAGAGTAATGTTCTGGAAGTGGGTTTTGATTTTAAGCCGAATTTGATTGGATTAAAGTGAGATTTTACAAGATGTTCTTAAGTTTGTTGAATTGAATTTGGTGTGGTTTTTGGGATCTGATATTGTAAAGGATGACATCCCTGAGCAATTTAGGAATTGGGTTAAGCTTAGTTTTCAGTTTACTTTTACTAGCACTTGTTGCAGAGTTATACTATTTACTATGGTGGAAGAAGAAGAAAAGACTAATCATCAATGATATTCAAGATGATTACAGCAGCAGCAGCAGCAGTTCATCAAGTGCAAGAGAGTTTTTATATTTGTTTTGTTGGAAAAAGCCATCTTCATTGAGTTCAACAGGTCTCTTTACTGATCCTGAACAAGAAAATCAGCTTCATTTGAATTCAAGCTCAAGCAAATTGAACTCATTTGGTGAAGATACTATTGAAGCTGAACTAATGAGACTGCATAATCTTTCAGGACCACCGAGATTGTTGTTTACCATTAAAGAAGAAACAAAAGAAGATTTGGAGTCAGAAGATGGAAGATCTAGAAATAATAACGAAGTATCAAGAAGAAGTTTAGCTGATCTTCTTCTTGTTGCAGTTGAAACACCATTTTTAACGCCAATGGCTTCACCAAGATTAACTCCTCCTCTTACTCCAATTCATAGTTCTTATAACCAAAATGGTGTAATTAATCCTTTGTTTGAATCATCTGTTGATCCTGAGATGTATAAGATAATAAGACCATCGCCTTCGCCAAAATTTAAGTTCTTGAAAGATGCTGAGGATAAATTTTCTAGGAGATGATTGATTGAAGAAGCTTTGAAAAGGGTCCAAAGGGATGCAGTTTCTCCAATGGCTTCAAATGAGGAAGATGGTTCTTTCACTGTAACAGTGGATAAACACAAGGAGGAAAGTGAATTTGATCATTGTCACCATCAAAATGCACTACCACTGTCCTCATCTTCATCACCATCCACTGTCAAGAGTTCTAAACATTGAAAAGAAACTGTAATTTGGTTTTAGTTTTTTGCATTTTCTTTTTTATCCTGTGAATTTAATAGAAATTTTAGATTTTGGGTTCTTTTACTTAAGTTCTTCTTTCATTTAGAGGATGCAGCCATTGTTAACCTGTAATTCAAATAACAATACCAGTGATGATAATGAAGGTAAAGACAACATTCTGTGTAGATTGATGTTGGAATATGACCTGTGTATAGCACTTTGTTTTTTTATCTATGTCCATGTCTCTAACTTGTACCATATAGCGGAAGGCTGAAATTCACAGTTATAGTTGACACCCAATTGAGAGTATTTGAGACTGGCACGGACTCGAAGACACGGACTCGACATGACGTAGATACGGATAATTTCTAAAAAAAAACTAGGAAGCGGACACGTTATGAAATTAGTGATATTTTCCATTAAAATGTATATCTTATGAATGTAATTTCTCAAAACCCATGAACCTCCACCACACAACCTGGAACTTCCCAGGCGGTTGAGCTGACTTCGGGATCTTATGTTTCTGATGGCGAGCCGACGATACGCTCAGCTGAAAATGCAGCATCAACAACCAAATTGCGCACTACTAAAGAATTTATATGCAATGAATTTTATTCCCACTTCAAGTTAGTGAATGAAGCAAAGAATGATGTGCATTCAGAAGTTATTTTTGGACTTTTAGAAGTCGAAAAGCAAGAAATCAGTTACTTCTAGAAGCAAAAGAGTTTACTTTTTGTGAAACAAAGTAACAAATTTCATTTGGAAAGTAAGATAAAAAAAATTAGAGGTGACAAACTTGCCTGAAAGTTGAGCTGCGATGCGTTCAGTAAGGTCATGTACCATATAGCCCAAGGCTGAATCGCAATGATAGTTGACACCCAATTGAGAGTATTTGCATGTCTGAAGCTCTGTTGAAAAATGTTATAAGTTCATTAGTCAGTGCTCAGTTTACACGTCTACAAAACTTCATGTGAACAACAACCGAAACAAGAATGATAGATGCTCATGCACATCAAGGGGAAAAAACAAGATGTAACGTTAATAAATGTTTATGCGTAGCTCGGATTTCCACGGTTTGCAACCGAGTCTTTTGCATCTGCTCAGAGACTTGTAAGACTATCCTTAATCTGCTGAAGGAGAAGAAAACTAAAAATTAGAAATCGGAATCAAAGGCATCCTTCGACATTTCAACAGCATACGAAAGCTTCCGCTGCAAAACATAATGAAGAAGGATACTAACCACTTGGTTTGTATTCCCGTTTCTAGTTTGACCAGAGAGCATCCGGGACATAAATCTTCCAGCAGTTCTTAATGCCATCTTCTGATCATGAATTATTCTAATCTGTAATGCCGAGCACTATTCCAGAAAACAATAGAGAACCCTTGCTAATGGATTTGATTCGATGAAACTTGTTATACCGCACCCCAAAGATATACAAGATTTCTGAACTACACCAATAATCCTCTGAAACTAACGACAATAATACAACTTTGGGTCTTATATAAAGTGACCAACACCACAGGGCCCTTAATAGGGCTGTCCAAAAACAGGTGAACGGAAGAACTCATACCGGCCGAACTGAATTTCGCTTCTTGCAGGAGTAACGACTACAGATAGAGTTGGTCGTTTGCTTGTATTTTGATAAATTCAGTAGTGGGGTGGGGGGCTTTTCACTATTTGATAGCATTAAATTTGGCCAGATTTGCCAAGTTTGTACAATTATTTTCGAATTTTTGAGTGACACAACAGGAATTGTAGATGTTCACCGTATAATATTCAAAACAAGAAACAAAAATACAGTAGTACACTTTTTTCTTTTTCTTTTTTGCCTTCATCATTCATTACACACTTACACAGTTTAGAAAAATTCAAGCTGGTTATTTCCCTTACCTTCAACTAATTGTTTCTTGTACGAGGGAATCCAAAAACTGAGCAAATATAAGTGCAAGAAGTTTGCTTACATTTGCTTAATCTTTGGATTCGCTCCTCATTGTTTTGCACTAATTCCCTTTGAGTCGCCTTATACAGAAGCATAGTTCTGAAACAAATTCACAAACATAGTAGCCTGTTTGGATTTCACCTCTGGGTGCATTTGTATTGTCCCCTCCTGCAGGACGGTTGACCACAAAATCATTAGAGGAAATATTAGTATTTGCAGTGATTCTGCCCCAATGTTTTAACAGACGATTCTTCATAAAGAAATTCTGAACTCTTTATTTCAAAAATAAATAAATTTAACTTGTTTTACACTCATCAAAGTATCATAACTTGCATGGTCTAATACACATCGCTGGTAGTCATACTCCGTAGATAAAATAGCATGAAATTCCAGATTCGATAAAAAATGTATGACCTAAACAGATGAATAGATATACTAAACAAACCACCAGAAAAGTAACTAGATCTTTCATCAACAATTGTAAGCAGCAAAGACTCATTAAACCATATTACAGCATCACATGTTACAAAGTCTGCCTAATCTATTGCTTCAACTAAGAAAAATTAAGATGTTTCCTTCATTTACAGAATAATGATGAATTTACTAGTTCCTTGCTATATCAGCTACAGCCCTACACTCAACTTACAAAGATATTCCAGAATTAAGAAGTTACATGCTAAACTTGTAAGCTGTGTCACCACTCTTTCTCATAGGTATATACCGTAAAAGTTGATACTCAACTATGCTTTGTCTGCCTGGAGGCACAACACTCATCAACCACCATATTATACAGCAAGTCAAATCTCATACCGAATGTGCACCTTATCTTATCTGATCTTACGACCGTCTACCACATTCAAAAAGTTCTCATCTGACAATCATAACTCATAAGGATATAAAACTCACCGCAAATCACGAGATTCGATTCTTCATTGGTTCGGTATTATCTCGATATGTGTTAGATAGAATCAAGATGTATCGAGGAGTCATAAATTAAACCAATGCAATTCCGTCTGCTAACCTTATTCTTCCGCGACGAAGTCTCAGCCTATTCTTTTTGGAAGCCTCTTCAAGGTACCTACATTTGACAATATGGAATCAGAACAGGTCTTTTAAATCCACAATTATTTGTTATTCTGCTCTAACATCTTTAAGTCTAGCTCATGAAAAGGAACAAGAATATTAAACTTACATGAAGGAGAGAACAAGAGGTGGAGAATTTGATGAAGACAAAGTTTCTGAGCACATTAGCATTGCAATTGAATCAAGAGAAGAGAATCCATGGTCTGTTCCTGCTTCCAATACTTTTAGTAGATTGGCAATTCTCGATACAGACCCACCCGATAGCTTAAGAGTTCAGTATTCCATACACTAAGTATCTAGCCACACTAATTGCACTCATTCTTGTTCAAAAATATTTCTCAAGCTGCTAGTAGCAAACCACACCTGTATGATCGGCCAACAACTTTCACATCAAAGAAATTGACACCTAACTACATTCACATCAACAATAAGATGTCTTCAAATGTCGAAATGAACTTAAAGAAATTCAGGAACATTCAAGAATCACATGTTACAAAATCTATCTCTCAATCGTTAAATGATTGTTTTAAAAATTCATTCTATTCTAGAGATACATGTTATCTTATTATCATCTACCAAATCCAAACAGTTTCATCTGATTACTAGACAGTCATATGGATATGAAACTCACCATTTCTTTGTCATCTCCTTCCTTTTGGCCACTTTCATGGCACCTGCGTACTGCATTTGATAAATATGAAATCTGTACATTAGAATCATTAACTTTTTATATTTTCTTAAAGAAGATCAACCCTGACTACAACTTGGGAATGGAAGGGTTAGATGGATAAAAAGGAACAAGTAAACTAAATAAATTTACCTTGAAAGAAGAAGACAGATAGTAAAAGTTACTGAACACTTGGATTGATTAGTAACTGAAGCTGGTAAAATGCTGATTCCGTAATCAGCGTCTCTGAAGCTTTTTAGTCACTTTGTTGGCACCCTTATTTCTACAAAAAGAAAAAAAAACAACATGACTGTACTTAAAATGTGTATACAGAGACCACTGATTTTTAGAAATCCGGTGGACAAAAGATTGTTTTGATTTATATGGTTCGCTAGTTTTGATTTATGTGGATTGATAACCACCGCTAGGACGGTGGTATTCTCCTATATAAATGGTGCTATCCCTCTATATCAATCGTGTTTTATTTTGCATGATGGCTGCAGGAGGGGTACCAAGCTATATAAAACAAAATAATCCAGGCTGTTGGATCTCTAGATTACCTACCCTAGCAATAACAGTACCCAGCTTTAGCAATCAGGTAAGTTTGAAAGAAAAAAATGATCAGCTTCAAGAAAGATTAGACAAAGTAAAGATAAAAAACCAATTCATCACCAAAGATGATGAGCTTATCGCACCACCGCTCACAACATAGCTGTTCTGGCGAGTCTCGATGATCCAACGATATGTTGCATCACCGCTCACAACATAGATCTGAGTGACTGCCTCCCACACTTCTTTTGCTGTGGGCGCATATAGCTGCTCTTGATGTCAGGAGTCATTGAGTCTATCAACAAACTCATTGTCATGGCGTTCTCTTGAATCCAGGTATCATATGAAGGTCTTCAGTTTCTGGACAAGCTTACTTCCGGCCAGGTATCCAAGCTTTCCTATACCCGTAATGTAAAGTTTCACGCAGTGAGACCAAACAAGGTAATTTGTATCATCAAGTTACAAGATATCATATTTAGGCTCATAGTATCATTGTGAGAAGCACCTTGAGATGTAGAACCCATAGACTGAGAAAGAACACTGTTCCCAGAGGTTCTAGACATCAAATCTACTTTTAACTCAACAGATAATCAAGAGAGAAAAAGAACAACTTTCAAAAAAGGAACCACAACTTTCAAATGGAGAAACCTACTTACAGATCAGCCACTGGTTCTTCACGAACAACTTACGAATCTAACTTCCAAGTCTGAATCCAGATTGAAGCTATAGTAGATGGATCTAGGCTAGGTTTTCTCTTCTCTGCCTCCTTTGCTCTGATACCATGAAGAAACAGAGAAAGATATAGTGAAAGGGTTAATTTTCACCCATAGGAGAGGCTCCTCTTTTATACAATTAGGTATCCTTACAACTTACACATTTAGGGTAAGGAGGAAAATATCTCTAACACTAACACTAACTCTACGGTAATTTAACACTATAGTACTAACTGTACAATGACATTCATGACTCATCCCAACATTTTTCCAGCTATGTTGTGAGCGGTGATGCGATAAGTCTAAAGGTTCTTGGATTATCAATAGTGGAGCAACTGACCACATGTCCATCGGGTCAAATTTTTTCTCTACTTATAGTGCAAGTCCTAGTAAACCTTGTATCTTGACAGCGGATGGATCTCTAACAATTGTCTCTGGTGAAGGACAAATACCCAGAACCAAATCTATGTCTTTATCTACTATGTTATATGTTCCGAATTTGTCTTTTAACCTTCTCTCTATCAGTCAAATAACCAAAGCGTTAAAGTGCAGCGTTACTTTTTTTGACTCACATTGCGTATTTCAGGACCTACTCACAGGATCGACGATTGGACTTGGTAAAGAGAGAGGGGGCCTTTACTAGTTGGACTTAAAAGGGACAACAAAAGATGACAGTACAAGGGCTTGCAACTCGACAAGTGTATCTAAGGTAATCTGGCTATGGCATAAACAATTGGGACATCCTTTTTTTGGGTACTTAAAAAAGTTGTTTCCGAAGTTATTGTCGGCACTAGATCTATCTAAACTCCACAGTGAAGTATGTGAGTTAGCTAAACATCAGCATGTCCCATATCCTTTAAGTATAAATAAAAGCTCATCTCCTTTTGCAATTATACATAGTGATGTTTGGGGTCCTTCACGTGTCATAAGTTCTTCTGGTGCACATTGGTTCGTAACTTTCATTGATGACTACTCCAGAGTTTCATGGGTCTACAAAAGTGAAGTCCACATTATCTTCAAAATCTTTCATAAGTTTGTTCTTACCCAATTTAACACGAGGATTCAAGTGTTAAGATCTGATTTTGTGGTGGTGAGTACCTAAACCAGGGATTATCATCTTATTTCTTAGAACAAGAAATAGTTCATCAAACCACTTGTACTGATACCCCTTAGCAAAATGGAATTGCTGAACGTAAGAATTGTCATTTGCTAGAAGTTACTAGATGCTTACTGTTTTGTATGAATGTGCCAAAAATGGGCGATGTTATTCTTACGGCAACACACTTGATTAACAAGATGCCTTCTCGGCCTCTTGATTTTCAAACACCTCTTGAGGTTCTATCCAATGGTACTTCATTTCAATCTCATATACGTGTTCCACCAAAAGTATTCGGATGCGTTTGTTATGTTCATGTCCACAAACAGGGGTAGATGTAAACTAGATCCTAGAGCTCTTAAGTGTGTTTACTTAGGGTCCTCATCTACCCAAAAGGGTTACAAGTGTTGTCACCTCCCACTGGTAAGGTTTTTGTGTCTATGGATGTAACCTTTAGTGAAGATACACCTTATTTCTCGAGAGTTGAGACTTCTCTTCAGGGGGAGAGTAGAACTGGTCAAGATCAGTCTAAGTATGATTTATGGTACGACCTATGCTCTGCACCTAACATAAGTAAGGAAAGTGAGACTACTCCACCAAAGGCTTCTTCACTTCTTCAAGCTCAACTTCAAGTGCACAAAAAAAGAGACAAGGCCCCTTTTTCTCAACCTCGTCAATTGTCTACTTCGGTGACAGGTAATTCTGAACTAGAACCTCATATAGTTCAGATTGAAACTACTTTGAGTACTGTCGAGAATGATATTTCAGCTGATAAGTCTACCAATGTTGTAGAAGAAGAAGACCCTAGTTCTTCCAGATATCTTACTCGTACTCGATGTGGCTTTTCTACTGACCACCCAATTTCCAATTTTGTGTCTTCCCATCGGCTGTCACCTACTTATGTTGCTTTTGCTAACCACTTATAATCTGTGAGTATACCTACAAGGATTGAAGATGCTCTTGCTGATCCGAAGTGGAAGGTAGCTACGATTGAAATGGATGATCTAGACAAGAGTGGCGCCTGGGATGTGGTCAAACTGCCAAAAGGGAAGAAGACAGTTGGTTGTAAATGGGTATTTATTATGAAGTACAAGTATGGTGGAACAGTTGAAAGACATAAGGCAAGATTAGTAGCTAAAGGCTACACTCAAACTTATGGAATTGACTATCAAGAAACCTTTGCTCCTATTGCTAAGATGAACACTATTCGTGTCTTGTTATCTTTGGCAGCAAACAAGGACTGACCACTTCATCAGTTCGATGTGAAGAATACATTTCTTAATGATGACTTGGAAGAGGAAGTATACATGGACATTCCTCCTGGATTTCAAACAGCCACTGATGAAGGGAAAGTAAGCAGGTTGAAGAAATCCTTATAAGGTTTGAAGCAGTCTCCAAGAGCATGGTTTGGACGATTTACCTAAAGTATGCGGAGATATGGATTTCGGCAAAGTCAGGCAGATTTTATCTTATTCCTCAAACGTTCAAGGAACGGAAAGCTGACCATCCTTATTGTCTATGTGGATCACATTATAATGACAGGGGATGATGTGGGAGAAATAGGGTAGGTAAAATCTTACTTGGCCAAGAAATTTGAGATAAAGGACCTAGGAGAATTGTGCTACTTCCTAGGAATTGAAGTGGCAAGATTAAAAAGGGGCATCTACATCTCTCAAAGGAAAATGTCTTAGATCTTCTAGCTGAGTCAAGAATGTTGGGCTGCAAGCCTATTGACACACCAGTTGAACCGAATCAGAAGCTGGGAGAAGACACCGATGGTATTCCGGTGGACAAAGAAAGATATCTAAGGTTAGTGGGAAGATTAATTTATCTCTCTCGCACTCATCCTGATATTGCATACTCTGTGAGTGTTGTAGGTCAGTTTATGCATGCTCCAAGAGAGACACATACGGATGCAGTGTATTGAATACTTCACTACCTAAAGTCGGCACCAGCAAAAGGACTTATTTTCTCAGATAACCACACAGAGGTTGAAGCATAGCAGATTGGGAAGGCTCCGTAATTGATCGTAGGTCTACTACTGGATATTGTTCATTTGTGGGAGGAAACCTAGTAACTTGGCGCAGCAAGAAGCAATCAGTCATAGCTAGATCCACTGCAGGAGAGAGTGTAGGGCTATGGTTCATGGAATATGTGAGTTATTGTGGTTAAGAATATTGTTGACAGAAATTGGTTTCAGGCCTAGAGATCCTATGAAGTTGTACTGCGACAACAAGGCTACCATCGGCACTAGCTCACAATCCAGTCCAGCATGACGGAACAAAGCATGTGGAGGTGTACAGACATTTCATCAAAAAGAAGTTGAATGCAGGGATTATCAGCACTCCGTTTGTAAGAACAGGAGACCAGATTGCAGACTTGCTGACTAAAGGAGTTTCTAGTCGACCATTCAACTCTTTCCTCGACAAACTAAGAATACATGATATCTACGCACCTGCTTGAGGGGGAGTGTTGGAATGAGTCGTGAATGTCACTATACAGTTAGTACTATAGTGTTAAATTATTATAGAGTTAGTGTTAGAGATATTTTCCTCCTAACCCTAAATGTGTAAGTTGTAAGGATACCTAATTGTATAAAAGAGGAGCCTCTCCTATGGGTTAAAATTAACAATTTCACTATCTCTTTCTCTGTTTCTTCAAATCTAGATGTCATCTAGTCACATGTAATTGTGCAGTGACTCAAAACTTAGTGGGAGACAAATATTTTGTGGGCCCCGAGGACGGCGCACATTGGTCAAAAAAGCTTACAACTTTTGTACAACTAGACTGCTACATTGAGCAAAAGGGTTGTGTTTAAAAGTATTATATTATACTTCAGCTCAGTCCTCAACCTATGTAGAGTTGCCTGAAAAGAAATAAGGCCAAGTCTTATGGTGCTTCAACTTCAAGATTCAACTTGAAAAAGTGTTACCTATTCCCTTGATTCAAGTTGTGGTTCAAGCAAATGCTTGAACTTAAAGTTGAATCATGTTCGCTGGGTCCAACCATTGTCAAGCAACTTGAAAGTTGAATTCACTCACCATAAGCTTTGGCCTTAATACAATGATTTAAACAAGAAATAAACTCTTGATACTAGATTATTTCTTCATCTTTCTCTGGTCTAGTCACTTGTGTACCTTACCTCTACAAAAACTTTTAACTATAGGTCACTGAGGAATCGAACCATGTGGTTGTTATTGTTCTGATGGTGGTGGTGGCAGCATACCAGGTGAAAGACCCATGTGCAATCCAACTTGCCTCATGCCAGTCAAATTTTGATTTCCCGCGACAAAAATGATAGCTGCAGATGAGAGGATCTACGATAGCACTTTTTCGTTTTGAAAAGCAAACCGAATACTATACTGGAAAGTGTGAAACAAATAATAAAGCCAATCAGCTTTTGCTAATGTAACAAATACTAACAGGGAAATTCTGTATCAGTAACAGATCAGATCACTATCCTAACATTCTTGAGGTTGATTCTAGTTAAACTGTGATACTTTGCCGGCAAAAGAAAACTTTAAAAAGTCTAGGAGTTTAATGTTAAGAAGAAAAAAAAAAAAAAGATTCTTGCAACAAATTTTCTCGCCACCAGTGGAAACAAATGATCACCTAGGCAATATATTCGTAGTACAACGGTGTATGGAGCTTCGTGCAATTAATCAAGGTTTTCTTTAAAGAGGGAGACTAGGCATGTATAACCCTCCCAGGGTCCTCCTAGATACAGTATATCTTAACAGAAGAAAATACAAGAAACATAAATGTGAGAACAAAACCAGTTGCAATAGGTATTACTATTACCTGGCACAGATTAAGTGCTGGAACCATTGACATTTGAACAGGTTGTACGCGGTTGTATGGACCGCCAATGGAGGATACATTTGGCCTGGTCTGCTAGGAAAGGTTCCTTCACTTCGAGGCAGACCAGTAGCGAAAGGTCCTGGAGTTGATGGTACTGGGAAATTACTGGGCACACGACCCACCAGAGCAGGATTGAGCTCACCAAATCCTGAAAATGCTCTCAACAAATATAATGGTCACAGAGAAATTGAGGTAATAAGGACAAACAAGGATTTCGATAGATTCATTACAAGGTATATACTCAAACCAGACAAGGAAAGATCAAACAGGACGAACATGAAAAAAAAGAAGGGAAAACATCCAAGGAAGCAAAGCAGTGGAGGAGAGGCATACGAATGGTGCTCTTGTCTCAACGTAAAGGGTCAAGATGAACATTTCATTAAAACAACCTTAAGAATGACCATAAAGAAGTTGTAAAGGCAACCTTGGTTGTATCCCGTATGGACTTCTGGTCTATTTCTACACCAAAACCTGGTTGTGTGATCATTGCTACCGCTGCACCATTAAAAGAAAAATGTAAGTAAGCCAAATCCTGATGCAGGAAATACAGTACATGCACTAGTGTACTGGTAATCACATAAAGGTGTGCTTAAGCCTACCCTGTGAGAACACAGAACTAGAAGTGATGATAAAATACTAAAATCAGTCAGCAATTTGCTGATCTGAGGAAATGTACCATCAGATCCAAGCAAAGACTATACTGCAAACAACTTCAGTGCTATATATCTCTGCCTTCTTCATTTGGTCATAAAAGTATAAAAACAATATAACAATCACAATTAATTCGCCTATAGAATTCTAACATGCTTGTACACCATTTCCTAGTTGTGACAGACAGACATTGTGCCCACGCTTGTTGACACTTCAGCAGGTACTTGCGCATTGTTCAGTTAGATGTTGCAAATATATCTGGTGTGGTTGGGCACATCGGTATTTGAAGCATATATATATCAGCACGAACGGCATAAATAGATCTTAAAAACAAATTACAACTGAAAATTAAAGCAATAATAACCCAGACAAGTAAATATGCATGTGCAAGGCCGTGTCTGTAACAGTGTCTTAACTCACTGTACACCTTGCACAAAATTTCGACACCAGAATACCTACCCATATAACCAGGATTTTTTTTCTCTCTTTGATCAATCATATAAATAGGTTTTATTGACAAGGAAGTTCCAGTGTAGTTAAACAAAGTATATCTCCACAAGAATAGACGACCCCTCTCTACGGAAAGCCTACACGACTTCATGCCCAGCTCCCAGTATGTGAGCAGAATTCACCTGTTACATATTAGTGTACAACATCTATTGCTGTATTTAACCGAACTAAGAGCTAACAACTTGCAAGATCTTTTGTCGTGATAGTTAATGTGGGAATGTTATAAATACCCTCCATTTTTATTGACCTTGCACAAATACCCCCAAGGGGTAAAAGATATTTTTTTTGGAGTCAACTTGAGAAAGTTGCTTCCACTTTTTGGAAGCAATTTGTATAAAGTTGCGTCCAATTATGGAAGCAACTTGTGCTAGTTGCGTCCACTTCTGAAAGCAACTTGTGAAGGTAGGGGTATTTTCAAAAATTGAATAAGGGTATATTTTAAGAGGCGAATTTTGAGGGGTATTTAAATAATGTACCCTAATTCAATTTTTAAAAATACCCTTACCTTCTGAAAAGTGGAAGCAACTAGCACAAGTTGCTTTCTGAAGTGGACGCAACTAGCACAAGTTGCTTCCATAAGTGGACGCAACATTATACAAATTGCTTCCAAAAAGTGGAAGCAACTTTCTCAAGTTGACTCCAAAAAAAATATTTTTTACCCCTCGTCGAACTTTTGTATGTGTCACTTCAAGCTTTAACTATTTGACAATTTTTTTTTATTACCAAATCTTTGACTTTTCAAAGTTCTGCCCGTCAAATTAAATTCTAACTTCTTTAAGGCCAACTCAATTATGAATTTTGAATCAAAAATATTACTCAGAACGGTGGTTTAGACTCTTTATCAACCCATGATTCAGAATTCTATGCATACTTACATATGATGAAATACTATTCCATATTTGCATCGCTTTTTGCGGAGGTAAATCTCAGATCACAAGTCAAGAAGGGTGACCTGGATTCGCCGATCTGATAGCTATGACAGACCTGACCCATCTGAAGGAGTACTTTCTTTACCAGGTAATCCAGGTCCACTAACAAGGCCAAGAAAGGACCATCCATATTAAGTAACTAGCCTAAACTCTTTTTTCCAGACGATAACTAGTTACTAGCCCGAGAACACAGGAAGACACTCAGCTATGCCGGCTACGGGCCAATCACCTGGAAGCATGGGGGGCGTAGCAAACTGACATCATTATTTATTTATTTTTAAAGCAAGTAACATAATTTCAAACTGGCAGGCAACTACAGTCGATATGTTTTGTATCTTTTATGTATAAAGAAATGTACGTGCACTTGAGTTTGACCATTTAACGTAAGAAGCCAAGACTAAAGCTCATCTTCAGTAATAATTACAAAAACCATGAAAAGTTACCTCACAGGATATAGCCAATAGGATGCCATGCAAGCTCCCACACAATGTTTTCATGTGCCCCAGTTATTTCGACCTGAGGAGTAGCATCCCTGTTCATCGAATCATCGATATAGTAATCACAAACTTGTTATGTAACTTTATAATGGAGCAAAGTCAAAAGTGCATCATAAGTATATTGCTCTTCTCCAGTAGATCACTGTCAATAGTTTAGGAACTGGAATACTTGTTTCACTGGCATGGGAACCACACTCATATATTTGTTACTTCACACCACCCTAAACAAAAGCCATTAAGAAAATTAAAAGAACTGGGATCATGTAAAGTAAGTGATTTTATACTCCAATATATAAAACTTGGTGAAGGTGGGTAAGAAATTAACAGTCGATGCAACTGATGGATAAGACACTTCGTAAAGTGAGTTACCAACAAATAATATTACACCAGTTGCTCTCAAACAAAAGATAACACCTAAGAGTGATCTTTCCTGATGAACATTGAAGATCCAAAAAGAGACACTATAATATATACAGATAATCCAATGAAACAAATAAACTTATATGGCAGGCTTTTGTTCTTACACAACAGATAGTGCGACATTATTATGCATGTCAAGAATCTGGATGCACAATAGCAACTTACAGATATGTAATCAAAAAATAAAGTGCTATTTAGATTTTTATTATTTGAACCATCGAGAGATAGGTAATCTAGAAAACATATCTTGAAATATGCATAAAGCCATAAACTAGAAGGAGAAAAATGCACCTGCATATAGCGAACCACAGTGCTAGTATAATCAACAGCTCTCCTCTGGACAAGCTTTCTAACTCGTTTAGCAGCAGAACTGCTCCTTGAGCTGCGACAAATTTGAAGGAAGATCATGAAAACTTCCACAATTACTGGAGAAGCGACTAAACTATCATATATACACATTAACACCAAAAACACTTGATTTATACTAGCAAAAAGAAAAATTACATCTGATAACAATAATTATATCAGAACAACACATTTTCAAAAGTTACCCATTGCATGTTGCAAAGAAAAATTACCATATCAAATTAGACAGTTTGCAATTTATAGCGATTCAAACCTATTAGGATTCTGGCATAGCCAAATAATCTAAAAATTGGAACATATAACCTTGGCCCTTGTAAATAGTTTCTTTTTCGCTAACAAGAACAATTTCTTTGTCCTCAAAGATAAAAACCATATGACTTTGCTTCAGTTGCTTGAACATGCATTTTCAACTTATTGACGGAGGGATAAGCCTACACAATGTTACCGGATTCGGGAGGCGCTTGGGTACGCGATACACATTCCCAAAGTGGCCGCAAGAGTATCGAATATGCAAGGATACACATTAATTATCAATACCATATTAGAGGAAAAGGCAAAAGGTATTAGAATTAAAACCTAACAGTAACTATTCATATTCTATTTCTTTATTTTCGTTTAGTACTTATTTCTTTTTTACAGTACTAATGATTCATGAACAATTACTAGTATTTGCTAACAAGTGTCAAGTTTATAATAATTATGTCTAATTGAGATCAAGGAGTGGAGTATTGTCTATATTGTTTGTGGTTAGCAACTTCGGCCGAAATGTAATACTCCAATATTGGGGTATTGGTAATGGTACGCTAGCCTAAAATATCGTAAAACGACACGCAAACTTCCAATCGCAATTCAAAGGGCACGTACAAGCTTTTTCACCCAAGGAGTAAGGACTACTAGGAACATTCCTCTAGCTCTTACCAAAAAGAAATTTTTTAATGCCAGTGAACATACGCATCAGGAGCAAAGAATAGGAAAGATGTTAAAATTTAAAATGCTACCATTGTAAGGAGTGGGATCAGTGGGATGGCAGTCAGATGTAAGGTTAGTCGAAGAAGCTGATGGTTGACGCATTGGCGGTCCTCTATAGAAGTCTAGGCTTTGTTGCTGGCGTTGGTGTTGTTGTTGCTGTAGTTGATATTGTTGTTGCAGATGCTGGTGGTGCTGATGTGGATCATTGAACATCATCCTCACTTGCAATGCAAAAAATTGTTAACTGCAAAAAATTAAGAAAGAGAAAAAGAAGTAGAAAACATGATTTAGAGATTACCAGAAAATGCCGAGAAAAAAAAGCTGTTAACTACAAAAGATTATTGTAATGATTGAGCTACTGGGTTTAATTTACTCTTTCTGGTCATCAGAATGGATGTGACGAATTTTGGGCTATTTAAGTACATTTAGTTCAGTTACTAATAAGTGATTTTATTACTCAAACATACACATCCACAGGTATCAAAGAATCATTTGCCTAAAACAAATTTAGCTAAATTATAATATAGAAATCAGTCTTGCACAAATCACACTAGCAACCAAAGGTATCTCCGATTGCTGTAGCTAGTTAGAGAACTAGTCTAAAGCTTATATAAACAAACTGTCACTCATTTCTCACCACTAATTCAAAATCCAACTCCACAAATTGTTTTAACCCTAAACTGTAAAAACAGATAGTAACAGACCTAGGGTCTGATTTTCATGAAAACCCCAAATTTAATTAACTAAAACAAAATCGAAATGACAAGTAAGGATATCGATACCTGCACCACTAAGTTTCTCGTGTTATTGATGGTGATTATCATTCATGAAAACCCCCAAGTTTGATTTCTCCGAATGAAAGAACAAATGTGGTCAAGATTAAAACAAAAATCGAAACATTAAACACAAAGAATACATGAATTAAGTCTTTATATGGTACCTTCAAGTTTCTCGAGCTTTCTTTCGAAGGTGGTGGAGGCAGTGGTAGCGCTCGCGGTGGTGGATGGTGGTGGGGTGGAGCTGTGAATGAGAGCGAAGGGAGTGAAGATGGAGGTTGTTTCCACGATTTATAAAGGGGATGCCAGTATTACTCGGGGTGATACCATTTCATATAAGACAAACAAATATTAATATATTCTGATCGTCGGATCACCCGCTAATATTAGTATCTTTTATAAATCATGGTTGTTTCGACTCGTTTGAGACTTCTGTAATAGATGCTTTGACAGATAAAGACTGTGTTTGACTCGTTTGGCATTGGTATAATTTCCTCGTAAAACATATTTTTTACCACAAAGTTTTTTCTTTTACTTTTTACTGTCAAAAGTAAAAGTATTTTTTTTTTGCTTTTTACTGAACTTCTTTTTTACTTTTTACCACAAATATTTCTGTATAAAGAGGATATTGCAGTTTGCTTAATTACTACAGACACGTCTCCACCCATTAACCCTAGTCCTATATTTAGCAACTGCGCACTATTGCAGTGGTGAACCCTAAAAAAACCAATTTTACCATCGTGTATGCTGATGGCGGATTCTTCATCTTGTTCCACCATGAAAGAAGATAGTTTACCAATTTTACCAGAAGGTATCTTGTTTGAAATCTTTCTTAAACTTCCATGGAAATCAATAAACAGGTTTAAGTGTGTTTCAAACGTATGGTTATCTATTCTCTCCGATCTTGATCTTATGCAAAACAAATTCAAAACATTATTCGTACAACCTAAACCATGGGCAATCTTTTCAAACCATGTTATACCTAATCAACATCACCAGCCTGATATGAAGATTCCTAGCCAACTTAGTCATACACAGTTTTTATCACCTTTCAATGAGTTATCTGGTTATGATGGATTTTCCTTTAATTTCCTCCTTAAATCATACAGATTTGGTGTAGAACCTCGGAACCTTCATCTTTTAGCTTCGAGCAATGGTTTAGTTCTTTGTTGTATCCTAGATTATCCTAAGCAAAGTATGCATTACTTTGTCTGTAATCCGATTACGAAAAAAAGCGTTTTACTCCCTCCACCCCCTTGAAAAGGTGTTGGTAAGTTTTTACATTGTGTTGTCTCTGAGACATGCTCTTCGTCAGAGACTACTTTCAAAGTAATGCGTACACCAGCTTCGTCAAAGAATGGTAGTCGTTTCGAGGTTGAAATCTACTGTTTTGACTTGGATGAGTGGAGAACATATAATGTAGCATACCTTCAGCCTCGAGACGACCATACTTGGAGGAATGAATCCAAATCCAATGCCATTACTCATAATGGAGTTGTGTATTGGTTGGAGGAGGGATATGAATGTAGGGTTGTTGCGTATGATCTCAAAATTAACAGCTATGAATGTGATAGTCATCATTGCATTGCGCTCGATTTGCCTATCGAAGGAGAACGTCAAGGCCATCGTGTCCATCCTCCAAGTAAATGTCTTGGGGTGTCTGAAGATTATGTTTGTTATGGAGAAATTCTGGGGAACACTTTGGCAACTTGGGTACTTATAGAGGATGATGACTCTATTGAAAAATATGTTTGGAACTTAAGGTATGAGATTGAATTACCAAATTCTAATTCGAGAAAGATTTCAGTCATGGCTTTCAGTCCTATGGATCGTGATGTTGTCGTCTTGGATTGTGGTAAGAAAATTTTGCTTTTCGACGGCACAACGGGAAAATCAGAATTTCTGCAACGGCTATGTGTTCCTCCTAGTGAAAAGTCTTTCAAGAGTCAACATGGATACTCACCGTTTACAGTAAAAGCAACACTGACAACCATCTCCAAGGGAAGAAAATAAAACTCAATTTGAAAGGTATATGACAGTCTTCGTAATCTGTAGTTTGATCCTATATTTACATTGTTGAAGATGAGTATCAGTACTTTTGAGATCAAATACTACAATGCCAAGTTTGCGGAGGTCTACCAGTTAAACATAGTAGTTCTTTTTTCGACTCTCTTTTTTGTAATTAGCCGATCTTGGGTTTGAATAAATTTCAATTACTGAATGAATTTTTATATGCACTTTCTTGAATTTCCAGTGCAGAAGTGACTTTCCAGATGGAAATTTTCAAGAAGAACCCATGAGTATTTCCATGGATGCTTCACTTTAGGATTATGTTGGAAATCCATGAGTGTGACATAGCAGTTACTGCCTCATTGACTCACTGGCCTGTCAACACAATTTTGCTTGCAATTCATGGTTTTGTAGCTTGTATTCCTTTCTCAATTTCAGATTTCCAGCCTTCTCCACCTCTTTCTACCTCGATCATTCAATCGAGCTTATTGGTGAAGAAGGTGCCAAAGTAGTAGTATCATTCTGCTGAATCCTGCATCATTAGAGATCATTTACTTACCTAGTTTACTACCTTGGTATGTAAAGGGTATGAATATGCTTTGTCACCAATGCCTACAGCACCATAAACGGGTTGAAAAGTTTGGGTTTGCACTTTGCACTATCATGCATGAAATAGATGCCAAACAATGATGTCTGTGGCTCCGTAAGTTCCATAGGATTATCACCCTTGCCGTAGGATCCCAGCAGCACATTCAAATTTGGTCATGCTTAAACTCCATCAGGTTTAAAATTATGGAATTAATCTTTCTTGTAATCATGCTTAAATGAAAATAATACAAAAAAAATCTGCCTTCCTCGTCTTTTATTTAATTTTTGGCAAGTGAAAATATTATAACAGAACTAGCCGTGGGCTTTGCATAATGAGAAATCCCTCCCCAGTACATCATCAGACAAAAGTTAACCAAAAAAGGATGACTTGAAATCCGTAATGACTAACATAAGGAGTTGAGCTAAAGAAACAACACGTGAACAAAAAACCAAGGCACCTTACAGAAACCATTTACAAGACTGATATTATACATGGATTCCCCAACAACTTGAAGCTTTGTGATTCCTAGATTATGTACTACTAACAAACCTTCTTATTGGCCCATAAATCTTCCATGTTGCTGCCATTGTGGAAAATGTCTTTTGCGGAGCCTGCAAGATGAAGGTACCTCTACCTGCAAGATGATTAGAAGTGGTTGTTCCATCAGTACTCAATTAAACATAACCTGCAGGTGGATAAGTCCATCCAAACATGGTTAATATGAGAGATGGAATCTGAAACAGAGCTATATTCAGTAGCTTTACTAAATGCCTGATGCAAAACCGACTCAATGTTAAACAGAGCTATATTCAGTAGCTTTACTAAATGCCTGATGCAAAACCAACTCAATGTTAAACTGCTGCTGATGGAATTTAACTAGGTTCCCAGAGACCCAAGTGAAGCATAAAAATAAGAGATATAATGCAGTTGGAGAGAGGCTTCAATTGTCTTAGGTGATAATGAAATTAAGTAAGAGGCCAGACCAAATTAAGATGGGTGGAAGAAATAGCAAATCCCCGTTCTGTAACGACCTTATCCCAAAACTGGCAAACTACTGAACATTCAAAGAGGTGATCCAGTGATTCTAAATGCACATTGTTGACACAGTTAGCAAATCTAAACCTCTCTTCCTTAAAGTTTCTCTAACCAACACCTTTCTATGGCTAAAAGCCATAGAAGATGTTTGATATGAGAAGGTGGTCTTTGTATTTGCCAACAAGAATTTCGGCCGCAGTTTATCAATAGCTTGAACGTACACCTTCAGGGATTCTTACAGTAGCCATCAGCTGATTTAAATATGGATCAAGAACAGAAGAGAACTTCCAACCCTGTTGAGAGAAGAGAACTTCCAACCCTGGGAGGTTACAAGTTTCATATGAATATATAATCTATCTTTCAGTTTTTAATTGATTGCTTCAAATATTCATCCTAAGAAAAATTAAAATATTTTATGCAATCTTCATTTACTTTACAGAACAATGATGAATTTACTAGTGCCTTGCTGTAATAGCAACTACATCCCTACATTCAACTTACAACGACATTCCGGAGTGGTGACAGCTTACATGCTAAACTTGTAAGCTGAGAGTGTGACCACTCTTTCTCATAGGTATATATGCTGTAAAATAATTAATAATCAACCACGGTTTACTTGCCTGACTGAGGTACAACACTCACTAGCCACCACATTATACAACGAATCAAATCCCATCTTGAATGTGCATTTTATCTTGTCTTATCATCTATCAAATCCAAATTATATCAGCTACAATCATACATTCAACTTGCAATGATATTCCAGAGTGGTGACAGTACATGCTAAACTTGTAAGCTGAGAGTGTCACCACTCTTTCTTATAGGTGTGTACTGTAAAAATTTAATAATCAACTATGGTTTGTTTGCCTGCTTGAGGCACAACACTCATTAGCCACCACATTATACAACAAGTCAAATCTCAATGTGCATCCTATCTCATCTTATGTTCTACCAACTACCACATTCAAAAAGTTTCGTCTAATTCTTAGACAGTCATAAGTATATAAAAACTCACCACTATCACAAAATTTGATTCTTCGTAGCCTTTTTTGTTTTGCAACGAATTCTCGACCTGTTAGTTTTGAAAGCCTCTTTGAAGGTACCTGCATTTGACCAATATGAAATCAGAACAAGTCTTTTAGATCCACAGTTATTTTCTATTCTGCTCTAAGCCTCTTGAAGTCTAACTCATGAAAAGGAACAAGAACATTAAACTTACATAAAGGAGAGAACAAGAGGAGAAGAATTTGACGATGACAAAGTTTCTGAGCACATTAGCGTTCTAATTAAATTAAGAAATGAGAATCCATGGTCTGTTCCTGCTTCAAATACTTCTAGTAGATTGGCAGTTCTCGATACAGACACCATAGTTGAAGAGCTAAGTATTCCATATACTGCCTCGCTAGCCCCACCAGTTACACTCCATTATTTGTTCAATGATCTATAGTGAGCTGCTTGTAACAAACCACAGTACCTGTATGACAGACCAACAACATTCACATCAAACAAACACTCAATGGTTTCACACCAACCAACATGAAAATGTCTTGCAATGTCGAAATGTACTTCTAAAAGAAAATCAGGAAAATTCAAGAATCACATGTTACAAAGTTCTACCTAATCTCTCTCTTATGTTAATTGATTGCTTCAAAAAATTCATTCCAAGGAAGACATAAAACATTTTATACATCTTGTATTTATCTTATCATCTGCAAAATCCAAACAGTTTCATCTGATTCTTCATGAAAAAATTAATAAACACACCACCGGTTTCCACATTTGATTCTTCATAGCTTCATCGATCCCTTATATCTGTTCCCTTGTCTCGTTCCTTTTTGGATTCTCCTGAGTCACCTGAATACGATAAATATAAAATTCAGCACATTAGAATTATCAACTTGGGAAATAAAAGAGTTGGTAATTGAGAGTAATAAGGAGCAATTAAACTGAATTTACCTGAAATGGAAGAGCGAGCCATAGGCGAAGAGTATACAGATGGTAAAGATACCGAATAAAGTTGCATCGATTGGTAACACATCAAGTCCGGTAGCATCTTGCTTATAGATTCCGCCTCACTCAATCTTTTCAGGGGCTTCATTACCACTATTATTTCTAAATCAGAAACAAAAACAAAAAAAAGCTTTCAGATCGATCAGTAAAAAGAAAGGGAAAAAAATGAAATAAAGAGGGGTAGTATTGGAAAAATAAACTTGATTTTGCTAGAACAGTCCAGACACGTCTACCATGTCTTAGCTAACTGAGACGGTAATCCAGAACCAACTAGATTTAACTAGACTACCAAGTCGAGAAACTTCTGTGATCAAAAGAGAGTAGCGTTGATACTAGCTGGAGAAATGTGGAGTAGTCTAGAATAGTCTTTGGTCAATGTCGGTTGTAAAAAAAGTGTGAATAGTCAAACTGTAACTAGGACGTTCCAGAGGAACCTAGTGTATATCGGAGTCGGTTAAGATGTGCCTATAAATAGGCAATCAGTTGATGTGGGGAAGTTGTAATTGAGTGAATGCCTATAGAGTGGTATAGGTGGAGTGAGTAGTTGAGCGACTACTTGTGTAATCGAGTGGACACCCAAAGTGGGTAGTAAGGTCAGTAAGTGGGAGTTTTTAAAGAAGTAAGGTGTTGTACGACAAAGAATTTTGAAAGTAATAAAATTTGTTTCTCCCAACCATCATTGAGTGATCAGTGAGTCCAATAGAGTGAGTGCTAAACAATTCCTAATCCCATTTAACCCATTAATCCCAAAATCATTTCCAACAAAGTGGTATCAGAGCCATAGATCCTAGCTAATGGCTAGTGAAATGTTTCCCTTTCAAATTCCTAAACTCACCAAAGATAACTATGAAAATTGGAGCATCCATATGAAGGCGTTATTAGGCTCGCAAGATGCATGGGAGATAGTTAGAAAAAGGTTATATCGAGCCGGAGGATGAAGCGGTGCTACCGCAAAATGAAAAAGATATGCT
>JAJJMB010002292.1:3811024-3843176 GCA_023531105.1 Papaver atlanticum | reverse complement strand
GAGTGAGTAGTTGAGCGACTACTTGTGTAATCGAGTGGACACCCAAAATGGGTAGTAAGGTCAGTAAGTGGGATTTTTTAAAGAAGTAAGGTGCTATACGACAAAGAATTTTGAAAGTAATAAAATTTGTTTCTCCCAACCATCATTGAGTGATCAGTGAGTCCAATAGAGTGAGTGCTAAACAATTCCTAATCCCATTTAACCCATTAATCCCAAAATCATTTCCAACATGTAGTTACGTTTGAGAGGAGAGATGGTTGTGAAAGGGTGTTTTGATCTTGTTGTGGTTGATTATCAACATCCGATGCCATGATTTTGTGGCGGCGGTTGTTTTCGAGACGGCGGCGTATTACCGAGGATGAGAGGAGAAGACTCAAGAGGTAATAAGTAAGCCCTGGCAGGAGCGTTTAAATAGTGAAAAGGGTAAATACTAATAGGCAGACAAGTGAAAAAGTTAATCACACTTCGGTTACACAATTTGCGGAGATTTTAGATCCACAAACATATTTTGGATTACACGGATTACGCTGATGAATTTTTTGTCCTTTGCACTGTAAATTTTGAGTTACAAGGCGGAATTTTCATATGCGTTGATGGTGCCCTAATAATAGGCTTCTTAAAGATAAATCTGCATATTTTGGATCAGTTGGAGCCTCGAGGCCTATTTTAGTTCATGAAGTAGATTTAAGTTTATATCAGGAGATTCCAGCTCATGATACATAAGATTATATGTTTTTAAATTTTGATCAATAGACATGTGAGTACGACTATGTGCACCCCCTAGATAACCGGGGTGCACATTCTTCCCTTCCGTATTCGCTAAATGCAAAATCCGGTGTACTCGGTGATTTTCAAGGGATTTATTTAATTTAGAAATTTAATTCAGAAAATTAAGCACAAATCCAAAGCTATTTTCTCTCTATCTATCAAGTCTTTCTGTGTTTGAAGTCCTCCAGCTTTCTTTTTCTCCCATAAGTACTATCATTTCCTCTTTTTTTTTCCTTTTGTTTCCGTTCTGAGTTTGAATCATCAAATGTACGATTAATTTTCCGAAATGAAATGGGATGCTTTTTGTGATTAATTTTCCACCAAATGTACGATCTGTGTGTCTGGATCATTCTTAATCTAACGAGTTTTAAGATAAAAAAATAACATAAAGGACAGTATTTGATTTTCTGCTTAGTTTGATATAATAGCTAGTTTAAGGGTTCTTAAAACATTCAATACAATGACGATTTTTGTCATCATCGTCATTAGTCTTAATTTCAATCAAACCAATTTAATCGATCCCTGATTATATTTTTCTATTGACAAAACTAGTAAGTATTGTTTCCATTGGTTAATTTTGATTATACTTTTATGCTTTCTCCACAGGGCCGTACCAAGATTTTTAGGGGCCCTAGGCGAAAACCAAAAATAGGGGCCCTAAATAAAAAATTTCAACGATTGGTTAAAGTAAGAAGACCGATAACATAAGTATATTTCCAAAAAAAAACAAAAAAAAAACATAAGTATGTAATAAAATTTTCAAATGGAAACGACTAGGCAAAAGTAGTTAATTTAGGAAAAATTGATCTTCATGGCCTCCTCGATGCAAATTCATCAAGTATCGTATCGTAATCGATGTTATTCACCATGTTGACCTCGATAGATAACATTGCTAGGTCATTTAATCTTTCTTGTGACATTGTCGATGGAAGGTAAGACTTGATCAACTTTAGCTTTGAGAAACTTTTTTTTGCAGAAGCAACTGTAATGGGAATTGTCAATAAATATTGTCTGCTTCTGATCTTAAAAAATCTATACCCATACATTGAAACCCTAACTAGCAATTGGCCAAAATTAGTATTGTCTACTTCTGATCTTACAAAATCTATACCCATACATTGATGTCATGTAGATTTAAACAAAATTGAAAAATCTATACCGTACCGATGTAGAGACAACCGTTTCGCGAATGACGAAATCAATTTGTGTGAATTTAGCCAGTTAGGTTTTTACTTTCGTATATACTAGACAGTCAGATGGGCTAAAAATACAATGTTCCACTTGGCCAAAATAGTTTAGAAATGGGCTGACAGTAGATTCTTTCTTCTTCTTTTTCACTCTGGCGGGCGAATACACGGCTATTAGTAGTACTAGCTGTTGCTCCCGTGCGTTGCACGGGCCTAGATATTTTGTATGGAATATATCGCGGTGTTAGTGAATTTTTAGAGATTCGAAATTTGAATTATGACACGGGAAAAATAGGCAATAGAAAAATTTCAACTATTAAAAATGGTAACATTAAAAGTAGTTGATTAATAAAATTAGATATCAGGAATAATAAAATTAATTATTAAGAATAACAAAATCTAGCATGAACAGATTAGACGGAGTACGTGCAAGTTTGTGACTCAGTTAGTACGTTGGTTTATTAGGTTCACGTAAAAGAAACATGACAAAGAAAAGAGGAACTAATAGGAATGCTCCCTACAATATTGGGGAAATAGTAGGAACTCACTATGTAAACTTATGAAACCTACAAACCATTCCATAGCTTGATCACAACAAAATTTATGATGACCACGATCAAAATAAGAATGATCAGGAGAGCTGTATTAGAAAGAAGTACATAGAATAAAGATTTGTTGTAGTGGTGTTTATACGTCCTACGCAATGCTATAGCCCCATCTTTACTGGTGTTTAGTGCTGACATACCCGTGACTCTCTACCAACAGTGTCATGTCCATGATGAACGCGCCGAAATACTAAATGATCTAACCAACCTTCAGAAACTAAAGAATACATCATAGTTGCCATTGTTCCATTGCTTGATTGTCAAGGAGTCTGAGATCTAACGGAAAAGCAAAGAATTACTGGATGTTACTCAAGAAGCTGCTTCTCGAAGTCTCTAACTCTCACATGATGTGGTTGAATCTCTGTTAGGGTGCCACTACCTGAAAACAAAGAGATTATAATTCAAATGATAAAGCACGATAAATGGCCGCAAAGAATTGGCATCACAAAAACACAACAAAAAGTTTTGCCCGCTGTCTCAATGTCGCCAGTCAATTGGTCAATAGTCTCGGTAACTTATCTAACAACACGGCACAATGTAAATATTGTAAAAATGAAACTGCAACAAATTAGGAATAACATAATAAAATGAGAGGTTATAACACCTCGTCGCTAGCCCCTGTACCTGTCATTGGTGGACGATGCCAAACACGAAGTCCAAATCTATTTAATGAGAAGTTGTACATGCCACTGAGCTATCCACCATTCACTATTGCAATATGTCGAATTCTAACATTCATACCATACCCACCTGAACATTGTAGATATACGATGTATGTTGCGGACGACTTTTTATACTACATCTACTTCAAGAGTATGCAATTAAAATTATTAAAAAGCTTAAGAACTCATCGTAAATTAGAATTTCAAATTATAGTGATGTTAACGTTTCCTCTACTTTCTTTGCAGATACATCCATTATAATTTCCTCTTTGCTGGAATAACAATCAGCAAATCCTATCAGTAAGTTGTACTCCCTAGAAATAAGAATAAAAACTAAAATCTCAATCCCAGTAGTTAACACTTAATGCCGTTACATCGAATTATACCTCTATTCTAAGCTTGAATAGCTTTTGACTTGACTTGTTTCTTCTTCCAAGTTTTACCTCCTTACACCAGATCCTCCAGAAGAATTAGAACCCTCCAAGTAGGCCTAAACAAATCACAACCTTAGTTAACAAATGAAGCACACATATCACGTTTAGCATAAAACCCATTATGAATCAGAGTTGGCAGTAAGAACACTTACATTTTGCCAACTCACTTTATCACCTCCAGCTGCATTTATGCTTCTTTGGCTGCTATCAAATGATGAAGAAGCACTCGAATTATTATCAGATGTTCCCGATTGAAGGAGAATGTATCAAATCGGCAAAATATTTCAGTCATGTTGGTCGTGATACTTTGCATAAAAATAAGTTAGAAGAGAGACATATATTAACATAATTTAGGTTACATGATTTGGAGAATGCATTTCATTAGATCATTTTGAGTTGGTGAACCAAATAGATCAATCCTGTCCGTAACTAACCATTTTCTATGCCACCTTATTCCCTACACATAACTAAACATCCAAAGCAAAAAATGAAAATGTGAAGTTCCGACGAAACCAAATTTGTATAGCAAAAACACATATAACATTCTTTCATACCGAAAATAAAAAATGTATGAGTAGTTCTACAAACCCATACCCATATAAAATCAAGAAACCCAAAAAATTCGTTTCTCTACCTCCTCCATGAACTCAAATTTCTGTCAACTAAATGTAACCCCCCTACTTTAAACACTTCATTAATCAAAACTAATCTTCAAAATTTGGTAAAAATACAGAACTTTACCACCCTTGTCCCGGTTTTGAAATTGCATTGTTAAAAGACTCATCTGCGAGAAATGCATAAAAAACCCTGTTCCGGATTGATAGACATGAAGATGTGAATTTAAATCCTATAAACAAAAATACAGAGATGAAATTAAGAAAATCTTATAATTACATTACAAAAACACTTGTTTTGCTTTCATGTGTGTATGATGGGACCTAATGGATTCATCTGAATTTTCATCATTATGTCATTGACGAAGGGATTTCAATTTACAGTAAACTCCAACTGATCAGTAAGCTCTATAATTTGAGACAAATGCAGCACCTGTAGTTGGAATGTTTGGACTCTTTCTCCAGCAAGAATACCTTAGTTTAATGCAGCTCTTACATTATAAATATGATGATCAAAAATCGTTAAAGGTGGTAGCCTGGGTGACTGTTAGCCTCATCTTGTGTGTCATCCAAAATAAGATAACTGCACTTTAATCTAAGAACAAAGATACCAATTGCAAGAATATGAAATTGAATTAATTAGGGCGTGGAAGAAAATCAAACATATACCTTGTCAAATTTCTGTCCATGCAATATGATTGAATTGATAAGACCCTATTCACTTCTGAATATTGTAGGAAACTTCGATGGATAATAATAAGAATATATGAACTAATCGTACAAAATCAAGAATAAGAAAAGGTGATTCGTAGAGACAGATATAGATAGAGAAAGAGATAGTCGAGAGAGGCTTATTTACAGAAGTATCAGAAGAAGATGGTGGTGAAACATTGGGAGGTGGCGGCGAAGAAAGTGTAAAAGAAGATAATAAAGTTAGGGTCTTGTGTAAGTATCTACGCAAGTTTTTTTTTTTTTGGTTTGAAGCTCGGTGGATCCCAAGAATGTAGCTGATGGACGAAATTTTGGTGGCGTGAATAAACATGATGATTCTATTGGCTAAAATATATTTCGGTGGGGCCAGAAGCTCTAGAAATCGTATAATGAATAATTAATTAATTCATATAAATAAAAATAAAAATGGGGGCCTCTATCATCCGGGGGCCTTAGGCAATTGCCTATGTTTCCTATAAGCTTGGTACCACCCTGAATTTCTCCATTTTTAACTAAGTTTCGGTTTTTGACCAAATTGTGTGATCACTGATCATCATTGTTAATAAAGCAAGTTTATGAAATTAAAAGGAAGGAAAGAGTGTTGTTATGTATGGGTGTTGACGATCATTAAAGAACAACCTAATTATGAGGTTCACGATGATGAACATCAAAAACAAATGCCATCTTCAATCTAATTGATCACCCAACTTTATAAATCTACAGTAACATTAACAATGGAAGTTTTTCTGTTCTTAAAGAAAAGAAAAGAAAAGAGAAAGAAATAATGAAGTTTCCGGAAATTGTGTTTTTCTTTTTTTTGGCATCCGCAAACGGTGTTTTTGTTTTTGACATAAACTGTGTTTTTCTTTTTGACATATAATTGAAGATAGTGATTTTAACGGTGTATATTTCCGTTAACTCTAACCAATCAGAAGAGGAGGAATGTTCATCCGTGGGTGCACAAAGTTGCACTCTAGACATGTCATGGGAATGTTAGATTGTGAAGCACAAACTTTAGTGTTTATGAGACAAAAACAGGCTCGCAATTAAAGGTACATTTTTTAAAATCTAACGATGAGATGCGAAAGACTTGGCACATTTTGAGTTGAAATATCAAATTTTGTTAGGATGGGTTTCTGGATTGGTACCCACCCTAATAAGAGTCATACTCGCTTTAGCAAGAGTTGGTCGTTTTCTTGTGTTTTGCTCTTCTGTATCTGACATACATTGGGGGACTTTTCATTGTTTGATAGCATTATGTTTGGCCAGTTTTGCTAACTTTGTACAATTATTTTCGTGACACAACAGGAACCTGTTAACTCTAAAGTGTAATGTAATCGATAGTTTTCTGTTCGCGTAAAACAGTTGCTAACTATGACTCATTGACTTAATCTCCTGTTATAGGCACCTGATTCTTGGATTTCGGGTCATTCCCTAGCAATCCTTTATCCTTGGTTCCATGCATGTAAATCTAGTTGGTTATGACTTATATGGGCCTTGTGACGTTTTCAAATCTGAAGGTTCAAAACTGAAATATTATCTAATAACAATTAATTAATGGAAAATATACTCGTAATATTTTCTATTCTATTTCCATCAAAAAATATAAAGCAGCTATGGAAATCCGAAGAAAAACGAAACCATATACATTCAAAATATTTTTAGTTAAATTTTTATTTTTATTTCCGTTTATATTTGTATTAATGAAATAAAAGTCATCGATTTTGTAGAAATTTAAAACGTGGGTAAACACGTATATAATGGCCTAACGATATAAGAGCATCTCCAACGGGAGATCCTCAACTTCCTATTTATTCGGCCACCTAGGATTTTTTCACTTTTTTTGCAAAAATACTTCTCCAACGGGATTGTGGAGACTAAATGTGAGGAAGAGGTGTAAAGTAGTTATCAAGACGTCCTCAAAGCCACCCTCTAGTTTTAGAGGTTGATTTAAAGGATGTGAAGAATCCAAGTCATCCATTTGTTTCAAATTAAATTCGAACAATAACTCCGGTGAACATACAGTCAAATCAGAATTTTCATGTTGTTGGTTTATTTTTTAGTTTTGTGATTGAAAGAAGACGAAATTGGATTTCTCATAGAAAAGCTAAACAAGAAGATAATGTATCGTGCCCAAAATCTCTGGTTTTATTTCTTTCAGTGTCTCTACAAAGAAAGAGTAAAACGATAGATCAATTTATCAATAATTTGGCATAAAAAAAGAGAGAACAAATAGGTTTTAAAAGAACAAAAACTAGAGTTGCTGCTGATTAATAGATTTAATATTTCGCAATTCTCTGTTAAGAAGACAATTACCAATTCCATGCACACAGAGTATGAACACGGAGTTTGAAAGACTTTAAACCTGAATTTTTCCCGTTTGCTCGACCAATTTAAATGATTACAAATAGACTACTAATTTTCCCATAAAAGTCCTCCGTTGGAGATGATATCTCAGACTTCCTACAAATTAGGAAAATTTGTCTCCAAGGATGTCGTCACTTAACACCCACGTAGGAACCACATTGAGGTCCCGTTGGAGATGCTCTAAACCACGTTTAAACACTTTTTCTCCCGGTAAACCACGATCTAGCTTTCACGATCTAGGGTTTTGTTTGTTTTTCTTCACTTATTTATAGAGGGAAAAAAAATAGTATAAACAATCAAACCGCATAAAAGAATCAATCTAGCTCTGAAATCCTCTTCGATCAGCAATGGTTCTGTGTTCTTCAAGTGATCATGTCAGTGATATCAATGAAGATATCGACTACATCAACAATATGCTTCCGCAGGATATGATGTTCAATATATTTTGTAGGTTATTACGAAGTGAAATGCTCTTATCAAATGTGGAATGCTCTTATCAAATGTTGTCCTACTCGTAGGAGGACATCACCAAGAATGTCGACCAGTGGACTAGCGCCAAGAAGTAGATTAGCTACTAAAAGTAATGGAGTCAAGAAACCTCGAAATGCTTAAAGCAAGAATGGCATGTAATGGAGCAGCACCAGAACAATTAGCAGTAGCAGCAACTTAGCATCTGAAAACAACTCTAAAGTTGAGCTGATTTGTTAAATCAAGTTTCTTTTACCCTTTGTTCTTTTGGCATCTATGATTTGATTATTTATCAAATAAATATTAATTTAAAGTTTACTTATTAAAAAAATATAATGTCTTTTTCATTTTAGACAACATGTTGGATTTGATGGTGTATGGGGTACACAGTAAAGATGAGAATCCAATATTGCAAATATACCCATACACTAGAAACTTCTTTTCTCCTCTACACAAAACCCAATCAGCATGACAACATTTCTGTGTTGTGCGCAGCTTAACCTCAACAGAATTCTTTGATTCCCTTGTGAACTAGTTAATTTGTGTTGCTTCACAGAGAGAGTGAGAGACTGGGCATCTGGTAGGACTCCCCATGTGGACATGTGCATTATATGATGGCAGGGGTTTTGATGCACTGCGTAACTGGGGCACCATATGCGCATGTGTCATAATCTCTAATATCTATAGACTGTAATCTGTTATCCTATAATTAAGATCTGTTCCCTCAGAAGTATATATATTTGATGGCCTTAAGTTACGACGAGGAAGGCTTTTATCATGGAGATAAAATAAGTAATCAGACGAACTAACAACAAAAAATTGCAACCTCATCCAAAGATCAAGTCATGCAATGCTTACCATATAGATGCAGCACGCGCCAAGCTATCTCCAGGAAGATAATCCGCTAGAATCTGTCTTTCGTGCTCTAGGCCCCAATTATACATATGACCTAAATAAATAATATCTGGATGTCTAACATATCCAAGTTTTTTTCCTTCATCGTCAACACGAGTCCGATATCTAGGGTAGCCTTTGTATAAAGAGTCCCATGGCTGCTTCTACCAAGAACTTCAGCTGAGGCACGAGATAATGTGCCACCTCAGCTGTGGGCTTGACTAGTGTGAGCCGAACAGAAATATCATTTTGAAAAGTCAGGGACAAATCCGGAAGTTACACATGAAATGTGATATTCACATTAGAAAACCCTAGCTAGCTGTTTAGAAATGCGATATTCACATTAGAAAACCCTAGCTAGCTATTTAACAAGAGATTATGATCAGTTTGTGGAGAAGATAGAAACTGCATCCGTCTCTGTACTGATGGAGAACTTGAGTTTAGATATAGTATTAGAAATACGTTCTCGATTGCCTATCAAATCCATCTTGCAATGCAGAAGAGTATGCAAACTCTGGCGAAGCCTCTTTCAGAAACCCAAGCCAGGTATGCTTTTCACAAAATTCCCGAGCAATTTCGTTGGTCATATCCAAAATACGTCCTCGTTGAGCAATTTCGTTGGCTCTATCCAACTTTACTATAGAGAACAATCTTCTGCTCCTTCGAAGGTAAGCTTAAACTTGACCGGAGAACAGCAGAATTTTCACACAACAGTTACAAAGTTAGGCGATATAAGTATTACTGTTAGATCTTACATGTTAATTGGTTCTTGCAATGGTTTGGTGTGTTACAAAACTTATCAGCCTATACTCGCTGGTATGGATGAGTCTAAATTCGGTGATTTTATATACATTTTCAATCCCATCACTGGTGAACGTGTTCGTCTTCGCAAGTTGGCGCAGGTAGACTTCTTTTCTCGTCTTGGATTCGGTTACTGCCGTTCCACCGATGCGTTCAAGGTTGTTCACATTCGTTCCATGGGAAATTCCCGCATCCAAGTCCAAGTCTACACTATTGGTGATGGCTGTGGCTGGACGGAACAAGAATTTACATATGCTGGCTATAAGTTAACAGGTGCTGGGGTTTTTGCCAACGGGGCTCTTCACTGGTTAAATATAGCATCTAAATGGGATATTGTAGCCTTTGATTTGACAGATGAAACGTTTCGAACTCTCCCATCCCCACCTTGTCGTATTCATTCCGGTTTCTATGATAAACTTCGTCTCGGGTCGCTTGGTGGGAATCTGTGTCTTTGTTGCATAGATCGTGGTGGACGGATGGATATATGGGTATTCAAGAAGAGAAGTATGAACATGTCTCTACGAAGTAGTCGTCTGAAAGAGCATACCTTCAACTCTTTTATTTGGATCAAGGTGTTCAGCAAAAATTGGGATTTAAAATATTTTAGTCCGAAGTGTCAACTGTCTTTAACAGAGGGTGAAATTTTGTTATGGGAGAATGGCGTTTTCTCTTGTTCTGGCCTTTAAACCACTCCTAAGAAACTATGGTATGCTGAAGGTCCACAAGGGGAGGATGTGCAAGCAATTCCTCATTTCGTTGAAAGATATCGGAGAGGAGTTAGTTGATTGTTAACTTGTGCGTCCGGAAAGTTAATTAGCTTGCACATTAGGATGCATGAGTGCTTCAACTCGAATCGAGTGTCTTTCCTATCATTTATTTTTTAATTAATTCTTGCATTTTTGAGTTTTTCTTTTTTATTTTCTTTTCCATTTCTAAAGATTTCTATGTCTGTGATGCCATTGTGATAGCTAATTTTCCCTCAGGTGACTGGGGGACCTGAAGCTGGAGATTGTACTTCATGCTAACCTGATCAAGCAATGTTTCTTTTGAACTTTTTAAAATAACTTTAGATTCATGAGATTACCTTCTTGATCGGATAATATGGGGATGCATGCAGTTCTTGCTTTCGTACTGTGATTAGATTCCAATATAACCCAAAAACTTAATCCAAAATGAATGCCATCAGAGAATTAATTCAACTTCCTACTATTGTCAGTTAAAATTATAAAACAGCTAAGTATGTCTCTCCCATGTATTTCACAGCCGCAAGAAGAATCTCACAGGTCTTCTCAACTGGCGAGGTTTTTTTCAGTCCAATCTCATTGGCTTAATCAACTATTATAGGCACCAGATTCTTGGATTCCGGATCATTCCTAGCAATCTTAGTCCCATGTAAATCGCTTGGTTATGAATCTTGTGACGTTTTCTAATTTGAGGGTACTTTTTTTTTTTTTCAAATTTGAGAGTTCAAAACTGAGATATTATCGAATAATAATTAATAAATGGAAAATATATTATTTTTCATTCTGTCTCTATCCAGAAATTTAAAGCCGTTATCGAAATCCCAAAAACAGAAACCATAATATTCGACATATTTTTAGTTATTTAAATTTTTATTTTTATTTCCGTTTCCGTTTATATTGAGCAAATAAAATCCGCCGATTTTTTAGATATACGAAACGTGGATAAACACGTATATAATGACCTAACATTTTTTTTTGTTGATTGAAATGGCCTAACAGTAAACCACTTTTAAACACTCTCTTTTCCCAGTAAAACATGATTTTGTTTGTTTTTCATCACTTATTTATAGACAAAAAATAGTAAATCACAGAGGAAAAAAAGAAAAAAAAAACCCTCTGAAATCTTCATCTTCAATCATAATCACAATGGTTTCTTCAAGCAATCGTGTCAGTGATATCAATGATGATATCGGAAACATCAGCAATAGGCTTTCATCGACTTTGTTCTTTAATATATTCAATAGGTTACCAGGTAAATCATTTCTTAGATGCAAAGAAGTGTGCAAAAGTTGGAATGCTCTTATCGAAGGTTGTCCTCTTACTATTGCACCAAGAATGTCAACAGGGGGAAGAGCACCAAATCGTAAATTAGCTACTAGATTTAATGGAGTTCATAAACTGTTGGAAATAATAAACCAAGACTATATTTGGAAGTCGAGTTAACTTGAAATACAAGTTGTTTCGGTTTTAGGAGAGTTCTAGAAGAGTTCTATTATTAGAGTTTGATCTTATTAGGAAAGTGTCTTTGCTTAGTCGTCAAGTTTGTTAAACTATAAATAGGATGTTGAGCCATGAGAATTTGTACACCAAATTGATTATCAATGTAGTTGTTTATTGCTTTCGCATTATTCTCTCCTCTCTTGTCTCGATCCTACAATTGGTATCAGAGCAAGGTGAGTGAGAGAGGGGAGAGAAAAGAAGTAAAAAAAAAAAAATTTGTGCAAAGTCTGAAAGTAATTGTTAGCTGGAGAAGGCGTACGGTTTATTGCTCATCTTACTGCTACGTACGTGACTTGTTAGACGTGAAGCAGTGATCGTCTTTGTTTGTTCGTGTGGGTCTTCACAAAAATTCGAGAGCTTTTTTAAAACAAGGTCAAGGATGCAGAAAAAAAAGACGTACAAGTCGTGACTGGTTGCAAACACAGGGGTTTGTTTTAGAAGCTGAGATAAACAAGAAAACATTCTCAACAATCCTTTGTAACCGACAAACGGTTCACTCTTCAGGCCCTTTATTTCTTCAGTAGAATATGATCGTCTAGACAGCATGCCACCTTGTATATCACTCCGTCTCCTTTAGACCGATGATGGGAGATCTCATCCCGCTGTCCCGATACTTCATGACACCACAACTTCATATAAACATTCCCTAACAAGCTCCAGAATCTCAATATTCAACTTGCTAGCCGAACAAGCTCCAGAATCGCTATGGAGAGTTAAACTCTATGAGTTGCGATCTTTCACTTGCTCATACTTGAAGAAACCAAGTCCACTTTTCTTCACAGGAGGAACACACACTCCTACTTCTTCTCTTCACAAGAGGAACACACACTCCTATAGTACGCCTTACTTATACAACTCATGTTGCAATCAAAGAACAAAAGAATTAGCACAAAAAATAAGAAATGAAGCCAAAAATTCTACTGATACTTCTCTTTCTTCACAACTTTGTTGTTCTTTCTTCTCTGTTCCAGTCACGCTTCTGCCACAAGCTCTAACTGTTCTTCCAAAGTCTGCCACACTTTGTAGGTTTTCCAAGTTTCCGCCACAAACTCTTCAACCACACTTCTATCACCAACATGTTTGAGCTTAAACTCCAACATGCTACCATCCTCCCTTAAGCTCAAACATAACCATCCAACATTCCTTGTCATTCTAAGTCTCTAAATTCGAAATCAACACCATCAAACTGTACCAGTCCTTTCTGACTGCAATACCAACTTTGATCTTCTACATTTTTGATTTCGAATCCATGACCTAACCCTTCGAAAAACCCAGTTACCCAAACATTAAAAAAAAACATCTTTCACAGCCATCATCAAATCTCTTTCTTAACATCAACAATCTTGTTCTCCACGAACCCAACTCAAAACCTCGAACATACTCATCAAACTGCTTTCTGCAACGCCTCTGCCACAAAACTGTCACACTTCCATGCTGTCATAATCTGTCATAATCCTTATGTTACGCCTACTGTCACAAACTGTGACACTTTCATCTGTTACGCTTCTGTAACAATTCTTCAGTAACACTTCTGTTGATAACTATGACATCATTCTGTCACACTTTCCAGATGTTCCAGTTTCTGTCACACATCTATCATAAACTGTGATGTGTCTGTCAAGTTGAATATTGAGATTCTGGAGCTTGTTAGGGAATGTTTATATGAAGCTGTGGTGTCATGAAGTATCGGGCAGCGGGATGAGATCTCCCATCATCGGTCTAAAGGAGACGGAGTGATATGCAAGGTGGAATGATGTCTAGACGATCACATTCTACTGAAGAAATAAAGGGCCGAAGAGTGAACCGTTTGTCGGTTACAAAGGATTGTTGAGAATGTTTTCTAAAAAAAGTTTCAATTGAAGTGAGGCTTGATAAGTGTGTGGAAAGCTTGGAGTAATGACAGTCTTGGTTTAAGGGAGCATGTTGGAAATAATAAACCAAGACTATATTTGGAAGTCCAGTTAATTTGAGATACAAGTTATTTTGGTTCTAGGAGAGTTCTATTATTAGAGTTTGATCTTATTAGAAAAGTGTCTTTGCTTAGTCGTCAAGTTTGTTAAACTATAAATAGGCTGTTGAGTCATGAGAATTTTTACACCAAATTGATTATCAATGTAGTTGTTTATTGCTTTCGCATTATTCTCTCCTCTCTTGTCTCGATCCTACAGAAACGTCGTCGAAACGACATGTAATGGAGCAGCACCAAAACAATTAGCAGCAACACCAACTTAGCATCGGAAAACAGCTCTAAAGTTTATCTGATTTGTTAAATCAAATCTCTTTGTTCTTCTGGCATTATTGAATTGATGTTACTTTTCAAATAAATATTAATCTAGTAGTTTACTTAAGTGTTTTCAGAACCGGCCCGGCCGGTCCAACCGGTAAACCAGTGACCCAGTAAAAAAAGTGTACTGGATCACTGCTGACCCACTAATTTATATAAAAAACCGCTAAACCGGATGGTCCAACCAGTAAACCAGCTGGATTTTATCCGGTTCACCCGGTTGCTTCCTTATCAGTTTTTTTTTTTTTTTTTTTTTTTGGAAAATTTATCTTAGGTTTAAAAACAAGGTTGATTTCTGACCTTTACAGGAAAGATTGCTTACTTGAAGGACAATGGGAAACCACCGTGAAGAAGAAGAAGAAGAAAGTAGAGTAACAAAAGGACCTTGATGAGCTTTATGATGATCAGATGATGTAGTTTCAAAATTAAAAAGTAATTTTGAAAAATCACTAATGAAAACCGTACATATGAAGTTGTATATATATATATGAGAGGGACTCCATGAAAGAGAAGAAAAAGAAACTCTGTGGGGAGATAGACGGACCGAGGGAGTACTAGTGGTTTCCTATCCTATGTTTTTCTCTTTTTTCTTTAGTATTTTTGAATTGGGGTTAGCTAACCCTAGCTTCTAATATATTGTTTGACCCAGTGAACCTCGGTTGAACCACTGGTTAAACCAGTTGATCCTGACCCATTGATTTTACTGGGTCGATGTCCGGTCCAATTCTTAAAACATTGGTTTACTTATAAAAAAATATCATGTCTTATTCATTTTGCACAACATGTTGAAATTCGTAGTACTTTTTCCAAGAAATATTTTTAAAAAAGGTAAGAATTAATAAGTTAAAGTTGCTACTAAGCTAATCATCATACAAATTTTCTTCAGAGGTGTTTTGAGTAAGGAGTTTTTACTTTTTTAATTCCTTTTTTTTTTCACTTTATGTATAATTTGCAATCACCTGAAACACTAATCAGATGTATTAGGTCCGTGAAATAGATATCCATGCTATCGGTTCTCACAATAACACCAGACAAAAACATCTTCTGCTTGCTTATGTTTTCATTCCATTTATGCAGCTGTGTATTCATGTCATGGAAAAGTAAATAAAACTAGAATTGAAATTAAATTAATTTTAGAAATTGTGAAGAGGATGGGAAATAAGAAAAATGGGGATGGGAAATAGGGAAGTACCGTAAAGATGAGAATCCAATGATCCATTGCAAATATATTCATATACCAGCAACATCATTTTCTCCTCTACACAAAACCCAATCAGCATGACAATATTTTCGGTGTTGTGAGCAACACAATCCCCTTAAGAACTAGCTAATTCGTGTTGCTTGACAGAGACCGACTGGCCATCTGGTAGAACTCGCTTGTGGATAGACCCTCACCCACCTTCCACTAAGAAAGTTGCAAGTTACAACTCAGCATAGCTGAACCACCTTGGTATATTGAACAAAGAGGTGGTGGACCTAGAGGGGCACTCCTTGCTAGAGAAAATGCTTTTCTTAGGTTTCTATTTTAGTCAATGTCTGACCGATAGCTCATCGCTTATGTTCCAGCTTTATGGTCAAGATTAGAGAAATTTCTCCGGCAAGGTTTTAGCAGTGGAACAACATGCATGTTGGATTAAAAAAATATTATGTCTTATTCCTTTTGCACCACATGCATGTTGGATTTGTTGGTGTAGGGGATATACAGTAAAGATGAGAATCCAATATTGCAAATATACTCGTACACTAGAAACCTTCTTTTCTCCTCTACACAAAACCCAATCAGCATGACAACATTTCTGTGTTGTCTTTCTTGCTCTATGCCCTAATAATATGACCTAAAAAAACAATATTCGGATGTCTAAACAGATCCAAAAAAAATATTCCTTCATAGTCAACACGCGTCCGCTATCTAGGGTAGCCTTTGCATAAATAGTCCCATGGCTGCTTTTAACTTCAGCTGAGGCACGAGATAATGAGCTACATCAGCTGTGGGCTTGACCAGTGAGCCGAACAGAAATATCATTTTTAGAAGTCGGGGACAAATCCGGAAGTTACACTTGAAATGCAAAACCCTAGCTAGCTAATTAGAATGCGATATTTATTTTTTTTGATCGGCAAACAATAGTTTATTGTTAAAACATTTTAATCAAAAAAAAATCGGATTAGCAAACCCTAGCTAGCTATTTAACAAGAGATTATGATCAGTTTGTGGAGAAGATAGAAACTGCATCCGTCTCTGTAGTGATGGAGAACTTGAGTTTAGATATAGTATTCAAATCCATCTTGCAATGCAGAAGAGTATGCAAACTCTGGAGAAGTCTCTTTCAGGAACCCAAGCCAGGTATGCTTTTCACAAAATACCCGAGCAATTTCGTTGGTCATACCGAACTTTACTATAGAGAACAATCTTCTGCTCCTCAGAGGGTTAGCTTAAACTTGACCGAAGAACAGAATTTTTTTTTACACAACAGTTACAAAAATAGGCGATATAAATATTAGATCTTACATGTTAATTGGTTCTTGCAATGGTTTGGTGTGCTATAAAACTTATCATTTTCAATCCGGTGATTTAATATACATTTTCAATCCCATCACTGGTGAACGTTTTCGTCTTCGCAAGTTGGCGCAGTTAGACTTCTTTTATTGTCTTGGATTCGGTTACTGCCGTTCCACCGATGCGTTCAAGGTTGTTAACATTTGTTCCATGATAAATTCCTGCATTCGAGTCCAAATCTACACTATTGGTGATCGTTGCGGCTGGACAGAACAAGAATTTACATAATCTCCCTATACGTTAACAGGAGCTGGGGTTTTTGCTAACGGGGCTATTCACTGGTTAAATATAACATCTAAATGGGATATTGTAGCCTTTGATTTGACAGATGAAACGTTTCGAACTCTCCCATCACCACCTTGTCGTATTCTTTCCAGTTCCTATGATAAACTTCATCTCGGGTCGCTTGGAGGGAATCTGTGTCTCTGTTGCATAAATCGTGGTGGACTGATGGATATATGGGTATTTAAGAAGAAAAGTATGAACATGTCTCTACGAAGTGCTCGTATGAAAGAGCATACCTACTTCAATTCTTTTACTTGGATCAAGGTGTTCAGCAAAAGTTGGGACTTAAAAGCATTTTAACTAGAATTGTCAACTGTCTTTTAACAGAGGGTGAAATTTTGTTATGGCAGAATGGCGTTTTCTCTTGTTATGACCTTAAAACCACTCCTCCTGAGAAACTATGGTATGTTCAAGGTCCACAAGGGGAGTATGTGCAAGCAATTCCTCATACTCATAGCCTTGTTTCGTTGAAAGAACTTGGAGAGGAGCTAGTTGGTTGTTAACTTGGGCGTCCCGAAAGTTAATTAGCTTGCACATTAAAGGATGCATGAGTGCTTCAATTCGAATCGAGATGTCTTTCATATTATTATTATTATTGTTTTAATTAATTCTTGCATTTTTTTTTCCCTTCCATTTCTAAAGATTTCTATGTCTGTGATGCCATTGTGATAGCTAATTTTCCCTCTGGTGATTGGGGTACTTGAAGCTGGAGATTGTAGTTCATGCTAACTTGATCAAGCAATGTTTCTTTTGAACTTTTTAAAATAACTTTAGATTCATGAGATTACCTTCTTGATTGGATAACATGGGGGATGCAGTTCTTGCTTGCATACTGTGATTAGATTCCAATATAACCCAAAAACTTAAAGCCATCCAAAATAAATGGCATCAGAGAATTAATTCAACTTCCTAATTATAAAATACTTGCTAATTATGACTCTCGAGTAAGCTGCAAATGTGCCATGTTTTTCATATCCGCAAGAATAATAATAAACAAGGAAGTTTGCGAGAATCTCACACATTTAGCCCAAAAGGTCTTCCCAACTGGCGAGGTTTTTTAAGTCCAATCTCATTGACTTAATCAACTGTTTTAGGCACCAAATTCTTGGATTCCGGGTCATTCCCTAGCATCCTTGGTTCCATGTAAATCTCTTGGTCTTGGTTATAAGTCTTGTGACGTTTTCAAATTCAAGGGTTCAAAACAGAAGTATTATCGAATAATAATTAATAGATGGAAAATATATTATATTCTATTTCTATCTAGAAATATTCGACATATTTTTAGTTATTTAAATCTTTATTTATTCTTACTTATTTCGGTCTATATAAAGGAAAATAAAATCCACCATTTTTTTAAGAAACAAGAAACGTGGATAAACACGTACATAACGGCCTAACAATAAACCACGTTTAAACACTCTCTTTTCCCAGGAAACCACGTTTTAGGGTTTTGTTTTGTTTTCCATCCCATATTTATAGAGGAAAAAGAAGTCACAAAAAAAAGGGAAAGAAAACCAACCTCTGAAATTCTTTTTGGATCATAATCACAATGGTTTCTTAAAGTAATCATGTCAGTGATGTCAATGATGATATCGGAAACATCAACAATAGGCTTTCATCGACTTTGTTCTTTAAAATATTCAATAGGTTACCAGCTAAATCATTTCTTAGATCAAAGAAGTGTGCAAAAGTTGGAATTCTCCTATTGAAGGTTGTCCTCTTACTATTATTACACCAAGAATGTCAACTGGGGGAAGAGCGCCAAATCGTAAATTAGCTACTAGATTTAATGGAGTTCAGAAACGTCAACGAAAGGGCATGTAGCGGAGGAGCAGCACCAAAACAATTAGCAGCAGCACCAACTTAGCATCTGAAAACAACTCTAAAGTTTATCTGATTTGTTAAATCAAATCTCTTTGTTCTTTTTGGCATTATTGAATTGAATTTACTTTTCAAATAAATATTAATCTAATGTTTTACTTATATAAGGATATTATGTCTTATTCATTTTTCTTGCTTATGTCTTGCATCTGTGTCCTCATGTCATGGAAAGGTAAATAAAAACAAAAAACAAAATTTTCTGCCTCACACAAACTTTGCACCCTGTAACAAGCTCAACCAAAACCACCATGCATATTCTAGTGCCAAGTACCTAATCAAAATTAGAAGGGGTTGAGTCGAGATGTGCCAGAAGTTTAATTGAAAAGTGAATATTTATTATTTTCAATTACTTGCCCAAATGTTCCAATTACTCTGGTGTCTACACACCCAGGTCTCCATCTGGCTGTCACCTTGCAAGGCCAAAATCTCCCACCCGAACAAAAAACTCTAAAATCAGGACCGAATCATCCTCCCTCCAACCAAATTTAAGCGAAGTACTTGTAGATGAGAATGTTTCATAGCCACAATATTACATTTCAGCTCATCCATGCAATGTCTCTCCTCGGGCTTAAGCTTGTTGTACAGAAAAATCTACTAGAGCAGGAAAAAAAAACATGAACAAGAGAAAAGTTCGAATTACAGATGAATTGTGAAAGACTTGAGCAAAAAATGGACGAGGAATGCTTCACCAAGAAACGAAACAAAACAAATTTTGCAGTTAAAAGCTCATGTGCCGACATGGTATACACCAAAACACTTCTGTTAAAGCCAAAAAGCGACGGCGAATCCTTGTTACATATCCAGTAGGTCCCAGCTAGCTTGAGTTCCCTTAGCTTCTGCAGCCACCGCTCCACAATGGTGATCCAGAAATAATCTTTATCTTAAACAAAAGAGTCGATGAAAGGTTAATATTCAGCTATTAAAGCAAGGATCTGGAGAATATCAAGCATAGTGCATAAATACAGATAAACAACGCCATACGCCAACCTTGTTTGGATCATATACATCATGCAGCTGCAGCAGCATCCGGGAGCATGTATCTTTAATATCACACTTGTGCACTTGTCCCTGCAATAGACCTTCAATGTCCACTGGCATGCACTGTCATAATCAGCATATCTTGGGAAGCCCCATCTTCTACCTAGACATGAAAAGATGAATTCTGAATTAGCCGCCAACGCCCACCGAAAAGTTAAACAAGAACTTTAACTAAGCAAACCAAATCCATCCAATCAATTTGAATGACCTAATAATGAAGACACCAGGAGCCCCTCAAGTGGAATAGCCATCCTAGATTAGGCTTATTTAACATGTAGAAATTTCTGAAGCAAAATCAAAATCTGGTCCACTAGTCAGATAACTATAATACCTTGCAACTAAGGCAACAAGGAAAATTGATTCGTCTGTATTACACATAGCATTCTGGGTTTGGCTTATCGAATAGTTAAATGGTCTTGAAAACTTATCAACATGATAATGGAGAAACATCCGAAAGGCTCATTTTCTTCAATGGAAAAGTGAAACAATCCTCACCAAATTAACTAAACTAGTTGTTTAAATCAACTGCAGACAAAACAACACCCACATATAAATTCGTAATGAAAATAATTATATCTTTCTCTAAGTTAGAGAATAATAAGCACAGAGAGGAAAAAGAAACCCCCTAAGATATTGCATTTTCAGCAAATTCAGAAAACAAAGAAAGAAAGAGAGGATGAGTAGATGGGATACCTGAAGTATGAGCAGGAGCAACAACCAAAAGTGCAGTTCTTGGTATTTCTTTAGATTCCTTAGCTGCAACTACAACTTTCTCAGTAACAACAACATCAGAAAGAACACCCCCCACCCTTTTTTGTTTCCTTCTCTTCTGTTGAATGAGTATCATTCATCTGATCAAAAACCTAAAAAGGAAAAAATGACCACCCCTACTGGTAAAGCATAACTTATAAGAGAGGAAGCAACAAAGACATTAGAAGACACTTTCATTTCGCATTGGCTATTCATCCAGTTAGGTTACTACCCAAGCCAACCATTTCCAAGCAACTTGTGTATGTCTAGGCAAAATTTGAGGCATTGATTTTGAGTTTACTGACGCAAATTTGGTGAAAAGACTCTTCATTGTTTTCTATGGTACACATCCAGAATCCAGATTACATAAAAAGATTGGGTTGGGAGTACAAATGGTTCACATAACTAGCTGATTCAGTTTTTGTACTTGAGTTGTAATTATACTGGTTGCCATTCTATGAGATAAGCAGCTACTCTTTCATCAAGTTTAATATACACCATCAGTTCAATATACACCATTCAAGAAGAGTTCAATATACATCATCAGTTCTAGATTTCAACATAAATCATCATCATACATGGATTTTTTTTTATTCATTATCTAAAAAAAAAAGTAAAATAGATCACAATACAAAGTCACAACAGATCTCCTTTGGAAATTCAATTGTTACATAAATTTTAGAGAAAAAAATCTTCCTCCTCCTTTCCTCTATCTTCCTTCTTCCATTCCTTCCCAGAAAATAGAGATATGGTACAACAGAGAGTATTTAGATAGTGAAAATTAACATAATGCTTATTGCCATGATCTTTTTGTTGTTGCCGCCGTCGACGATAACCATAACAGTGGATAGATGAGGGAGCTGCTGTTTCATTTTAGGGTTAGGTTCATTCTTCTACGGGTCAGATATCTGCCCGTTTAATTCGGGGCTGATTTCTTCTGCTTAAGGATTTTGCTGACGTACATTTGTATGTGCTTTGTGGCTCTGATATGTGCTAGGTACATCTGTGGAAAGCATTAGGTGCATTAGGTTTGTGGGTCTTGTGAATGATCTGAGTTCGAAACTAGTCAACATAAAATAAAACAAATCGCCCAATTCTAAATGCACTTGATGTTTGATACGAAAAAAGAATTGCGTCAAATTATAGATACACTTGATGTGTTAAAGCATATGAGCGGGAACAACAACCAAAAGAGTAATACAGTTCCCAGGTTGAAAAACATAAGTAAAATCAGTCAAAACAAATACATTTCTTGGTTTTCTCTAGATTCCTTAAATGCAACTACAACTTTATCAGTACAAAAAAATCAGAAGACAAAGACACAACAACATCAGAAGACAAAGACATTTTCGGGAAATAACGACTCTTTTTCAGTTTCAGACTTTGGGCTGAAATTCAAAACACTAGCAAAATGGAAGAAATTGCCGCGGAAAAGGAAAAACTCTAAATTCAGCCCTGGTACTTTTATGGAGCGTCTTCTAATATCCTTAGAATGCCTAACTTTTTCACTAGGAAGCAAACCCAAGAGGAAGCAACAAAGACTTTGGTACCTTTAAGGGCGTGAAGTGTTCATAGCCATTTCTTAGGTTTCAATTGGCTTTTCTAGTAAGCCATACATGGTTTTTAACGGGTACTGAAAGTGTTGTTCATAGCCATTTCCAGTGTTGTATGATAAGGAAAATATGTCCAATAATAGGTAAAGATAGTGTGATCAAGGTGTTTTAACTAATTGTGCTGGGGGCAACTGAAATGGTGGCCATGGAAAAAAGAGATGATGAACACCATGAGGCAAAAACAAATGAGCAGAAGAAAACCAATTTTATATCTTATTTTCCAGAATTGCATTACAGCTGTGTGTATATTAGCATATTTATGTCCCAGAAAAATGGATAATCTTGCTTACAACAATTGGTAGTAGAAACAGAAGTTCTTATAACAACTAAACAAGGCACCCAAAAGCGGATTCGAGAGGATTATGCCATTTGATTTTTCATGTAACTGCACACTGTGGTAAGTTGAAATATCATATTTGTTGCTTGTTCTATGTTGTTGATAAGGGAACAAAGTTTAACATAATGTAAGCATATTCGTAGATCGAGAAGATATAAATACAACATTTATACAATAAGAAACCAAGGCTGTCGAGATTCCAACAGTCAGAAAATATATATTGATCGTTAACTAACAGCGCATTGAACCACCAAGCATGTACTATACAATTACAGATCTTTTTTAATTTGTATTAGTCTATTCATGCACGTTAATACATTGTACCATGTCTTCATCTATAGGTGTGTTAGTTTATAATTTATAATTCATAATATGTAACAACTTAAGATCGACATGATACCTTCATTTATTACTGGCCACACATTTGTCATCCATGTTTGGAACAGCGCAGAGACAGTGGAGAAAATAAAGGAAGTTCTATCATATGAATACGCCCCCTTGCTGTACCTTGTAGCTAACCTGACTATAAAAGGAGCACTAGGTGAGATCCAATAGACATCATCGAAACATAACATTACTTAACTTGTATATTTAGCTACTACCTTCTTTCTCATCAAAAAAAAGTTGAAAATGTCTTCCTCAAACAAAATTGCTTACCATGCTCGCTCCATCAGTTTGCCCACCAGGTCCAACCCACTCGCTGCTGCAGTTGAGGAACAACTCTGCAAATTGAGATCTTCAGTTCTAGCCTCATCCATCTCCAACAACTTGGTTTCTTTAAAGGACTTGTATGAATGTGTTGAGGATTTCCTCTCTACCGAAGATGGAAAATGCTTAGACGCAGTCTTGGACAGATCTGTCATGCTGTTGGATGTCTGTGGAACCATTAAGGATGTTTCGTCTCAAATGAAGCAATCTGCCCAAGATCTTCAATCATCTATCCGAAGACAATCAAATGAGTATGACGCATACATGACTTCAAGAAAGAAAGTCTGCAAAGTCATCCAAAAATGCCTTTCAGATCTAAAGAAAAACACCAACAAGAACAATGACCTCGTTACCGATGTCTTAACAGAAGTTGAAGCAACTACTCTTGCAGTTTTTGAATCTATCTTGTCTTTCCTATCTGCACCAAAACAAAGGTCACTTGTCTCAAAGTTGACCACCAAAAGTGCAACCCAACAAGTTGTCAATGAAGTAACCAAGGTCGATGTCGCATTGAAATCCAAAGTCATTGAAGCAAAAGAAGTGCAAAAGCCATTGGCTGCCCTTGAGATGAACCTTCAAGAACTTGAAGATGGATTGGAATCTGTCTTTAGGTGTCTGATCAAGAACCGAGTTTCACTTCTTAACATCCTCAACCAATAGATCCATAGATATATTCACCTGCCATTTGTATTTTCCGCCTTTTATTAGGAAATGCCGCATGGAATTTTTACTGTACATACTGTATACAAATGAAAAACAAAGTATATTAATGCAAGAAATCACTTTACTCGAGACAATTTTTGCAAATTATCTTTTTTTTTTCTTCCAGTAATTACACGATCCATCATTAACGCAACCGAATCACTCAAATAATTAATGAAGGCCTTGTTCTACCTGTCTTTGTTTAGATGATTAAAGAAGCATTGACTTTTTTTTTTTTGAATATATGAGAGGTACATGTGAAGATTCTAAATGTTAGAGAAAGAATGGGCATATGCGTAGGCTGTTCAGCGAGAGATACGAAAGAATCATTCAGGATAACGCGTCTGTGTCACTTATTGTACTAAATTCAAGGTTGTCAAGATTCTAAATGTTAGAGAAACAAGGGAACATATGTATAGGATGATCAGCTAGAGATATGAAAGAATTATTCAGGATAACGTGTTAGCATCACATCAAAACTCAAGGCTGTCAGATTCTAATTGGTAACGAATTACCAGACATGGATACTCATTTTTAAATAGAGCTCAAAGCTCTTAAGTTCTGGCAATATGTGTGTTTATCAATGTCAATATTTTCTTGGTACGTAGTATCCCATTCATGCACATATCCGGATATCACATCATATTGCACGTACGTACCATCGTATCCTCGGTTGTTGGTTGTTCTTAACATGTAAGAAGGCACAATATGGCGTGTGTAATTTACTATACGGATATCAAGAGATAACTATAAATAAACAACCAAAATGAATAAACCTGCATTAATCAATTAAGAACCGATATCCAAACTGGACAAAGTAATCTAATGCTTACCAGATTTTTCATGTGGAGTGCATCCAAATAAGCAGCACCCAATTGAGTTGGCGACACCAGATCTACTACTCATTTCTTCCAAATTTGTTTCCAGTTAGAAGCATTGCCTCCGAGGCAAAGGTAACGCAACATGCAACTATCTTGATTACCACCTGCATGCATATATGAGCTGCGTCTGCAATAATCCCAAGCCTTTGTCATTCCCTTCCCTGTCTTGCAAGTTGTCACTATTTTTTTTTGACGGGCCAGGGTATCCGGGAAAAATTGAACGACTTGCTAATCTTCCGTTGCTTAATGGTTGATTTTGTCACTGCTCAATTGGCTGTCCCTTGCAACTTAATTGGATATGCTACATGTTATTGGATAACAGGAATTGATAGAAATTCGCATAACAACCAAATAAATATAGACAACAGGAGGAGCCATTTGATTCATCTTGTTTCTGAGACAGAGATAATTAATAAATTGCACACTGTTAGTAAGTTGAAATATCATCTTACACCATCTGTTTACATGCTTTTTGGTTCCCAAGTTTGAACATTCATAATAAAACGCAAGGCTGTGAAGATTCCAATGGTGGGGAAACATATATATCGATCACTGTGTGTATCATTACAAATCTTTCTAGGTAGTAATGCATTCATGCACGTACTTGCACATTTGGCTAATTCTATAAATTCATTATTTATATTAAAAAAAATCATATATTGATTGATGCTATAGAGTCAGTAGGGGACATACTATTTGTCATTGATGGAGGGAACAATGCAGAGACAGTGGCGTGTATAGAGGAAGTTCCACCACATGAATGTATCCCCTTGGTGTACATTGTAGCCCGAGTCCTGACTATAAAAGGAGCACCAGGTGAGAACCAATAACCATCATAAAAATATCACTTCTACATTAACTTGTATATCTGATCAAATTCGTTCTTAGTTTTCTTCTAAATAAGGAAAAATGTCTTCCTCAAACAAAACTTTCCATGCTCGTTCAATCAGTTTGCCTACCAGATCCAACCCACTCGCTGCTGCAGTTGAGGAACAACTCTGCAAATTGAGATCTTCAGTTCTCACCTCATCCATCTCCAACAACTTGGTTGCTCTAAAAAACTTGTATGAATGTGTTGAGGATTTCCTCTCTACCGAAGATGGAAAATGCTTAGATGCAGCCTTGGACAGATCTGTCATGTTGTTGGATGTCTGTGGAACCATTAAGGATGTTTCGTCTCGAATGAAGCAATCTGCCCAAGATCTTCAATCATCTATCCGAAGGCAATCAAATGAATTTGACGCATACACGACCTCAAGAAAGAAAGTCTGCAAAGTCATCCAAAAGTGCCTTTCAGATCTTAAGAAAAACACCAACAAGAACAATGACCTCGTTACTGATGTCCTCACAGAAGTTGAAGCAACTACTCTTGCAGTTTTTGAATCTATCTTGTCTTTCCTATCTGCACAAAAGCAAAGGTCACTAGTCTCAAAGTTGACCACCAAAAGTGCAACCCAACAAGTTGTCAATGAAGTAACCAAGATCGATGTCGCTTTGAAATCCAAAGTCATTGAAGCAAAAGAAGTGCAGAAGTCATTGGCTGCCCTTGAAATGAACCTTCAAGAACTTGAAGATGGACTAGAATCTGTCTTTAGGTGTTTGATCAAGAACCGAGTTTCACTTCTTAACATCCTCAACCAATAGATCCATAGATATTTCACCTCACATTGGTATTTTCTGCCTTTTATTAGGAAATGCCTTGTAGAATTTTTACTGTACATATTGTATACAAATGGAAAACAAAGTATATTAATACAAGAAATCACTTTACTCGAAACAATTTTTGCAAATTTATCTTTTCTTTTCAGTAATTACATGATCCATCATTAACGCAAACGAATCACTCAAATAATTAATGAAGGCCTTGTGCTACCTGTCTTTGCTTAAATGATTAAGGAAGCATTGACATTTTTTTTAATATATGAGATGAACATGTTAAGATTCTAAATGTTAGAGAAACAAGGGAACACATGCATAGGCCGTCCAGCGGGTGATAAGAAAGAATCATTCAGGTTGACGCGTCTGTGTCACATATTTTACTAAATTCAGGGTTGTCAAGATTCGAAATGTTAGAGGAACAAGGGAACATATGTAAAGGATGATCAGCTAGAGATACGAAAGAATTATTCAGGGTAACACGTTAGCATCACGTCAGATTGATTGTAACAAATTCAAGGATGTCAGATTCTAATTGTTAATGAATTACCAGACATGGTTGCTCATTTTTAAATAGAGCTCAAAGCTCCTAAGCTCTGGCAATGTGTGTGTTTATCAATGTCAGTATTTTCTTGGTACCTAGTATCCCATTCATGCACATCATATTGCACGTACCATCGTATCCTTGGTTGTTCCTAGCATGTAAGAAGGCATAATATGGGTATCATTATTCTCTGAAGGCGTGCAATTTACTATAAATAAACAACCTAAATGAATAAATCTGCATTAATCAATTTAGAACCGGTATGCAAACTGGACAAAGTAATCAAATGCTTACCCGATTCTTCATGTGATGTGCATCAAAATATTTAAGCAGCGCCTATTGGAGTTGGCAACACTAGATCTTCCATTCATTTCTTCCAAATTTGTCCAAATAGAAGCATTGCCTCCAAGGCAAAGGTAACGCAACATGCAATCATCTTGATTACCACCTGCCTGCATATATAAGCTGCTTCTGCAATATTCCCAAGCCTTTCGCATTCCCTTCCCTATCTTGTTGTAGGCACTGGATGCTGGTACGTACCCAATCTTAAAGTAAAAATCGCTGAAAGCCTTCAAACTATTAACAAGCTATATCTTAAGGTTAGAGTTCGCTGAAAAGTTTTAATATAGAGGTTGCAAATTTTGTCACTTTTTTTTTGACGGGCCAGGGTATCCAGGAAAAATTGAACAGCTTGCTAATCTTCCGCGGCCTAATGGCTGATTTTGTCACTATTCAATTGACTGTCCCTTGCAACTTATTGGATATATAGTTCTTTAGTTACTATATATCTTGATATGCTACATGGATAGATATTCGCATAACAACCAAATAAATATAGACAACGGGAGGAGCCATTTGATTCATCTTGTTTCCGAGACAGAGATAATTAATAAATTGCACAATGTTAGTAAGTTGAAATATCATTTTACACCATCTGTTTACATGCTTTTTGGTTCCTAAGTTTGGACATTTATGATAAAACACAAGGCTGTCAAGATTCCAATGGTTGGGAAACGTATATATCGATCATTATGTGCATCATTACAAATCTTTCAAGGTAGTAATGCATTCATGCACGTACTTGCGCATTTGGCTAATTCTATAGGATTCGTTATTTATGATATAAAATTCATACATTAATTGATGCTATAGAGTCAGTAGGGAACATACTATTTGTCATTGATGGAGGGAACAATGCAGAGACAGTGGCGTGTATAGAGGAAGTTCCACCACATGAATACATCCCCTTGCTGAACATTGTAGCCTGTGTCTTGACTATAAAAGGAGCACCAGGTGAGAACCAATAGCCATCATCAAAACATCATTTTCTACATTAACTTTTATCTCTAGCTAATACCTTCATCCTCTTTAAAATAGGCGAAAATGTCTTCCTCAAACAAAACTTTCCATGCTCGTTCAATCAGTTTGCCCTCCAGATCCAACCCACTCGCTGCTGCAGTTGAAGAACAACTCTGCAAATTTAGATCTCCGGTTCTCAACTCATCCATCTCCAACAGCTTGGTTGCTCTAAAAAACTTGTATGAATGTGTTGAGGATTTCCTCTCTACCGAAGATGGAAAATGCTTAGATGCAGCCTTGGACAGATCTGTCATGTTGTTGGATGTCTGTGGAACCATTAAGGATGTTTCGTCTCGAATGAAGCAATCTGCCCAAGATCTTCAATCATCTATCCGAAGGCAATCAAATGAATTTGACGCATACATGACCTCAAGAAAGAAAGTATGCAAAGTCATTCAAAAGTGCCTTTCAGATCTTAAGAAAAACACCAACAAGAACAATGACCTCGTTACTGATGTCCTCACAGAAGTTGAAGCAACTACTCTTGCAGTTTTTGAATCTATCTTGTCTTTCCTATCTGCACCAAAGCAAAGGTCACTAGTCTCAAAGTTGACCACCAAAAGTGCAACCCAACAAGTTGTCAATGAAGTAACCAAGATCGATGTCGCTTTGAAATCCAAAGTCATTGAAGCAAAAGAAGTGCAGAAGTCATTGGCTGCCCTTGAAATGAACCTTCAAGAACTTGAAGATGGACTAGAATCTGTCTTTAGGTGTTTGATCAAGAACCGAGTTTCACTTCTTAACATCCTCAACCAATAGATCCATAGATATTTCACCTCACATTGGTATTTTCCGCCTTTTATTAGGAAATGCCTCATGGAATTTTTACTGCACATACTGTATACAAATGAAAAACAAAGTATATTAATACAAGAAATCACTTTACTCGAAACAATTTTTGCAAATTATCTTCTTTTTTTTCAGTAATTACACGATCCATCATTAACGCAAATGTATTACTCGGTAATTAATGAAGGCCTTGTTCTACCTGGCTTTGTTTAAATGATTAAGGAGCATTGACATTGCTTTTAATATATGAGATAAACATGTGAAGATTCTAAATGTTAGAGAAACAAGCGGCATATATGCATATGCTGTTCAGCGAGAGATATGAAAGAATCATTCAGGATGACGCGTCTGCATCACATTGATTGTATCAAATGCAAGGTTGTCAAGATTCTAATTGTTAGAGAAACAAGGGAACATAAATATAGGCTGATCAGCGAGAGATACAAATGAATTATTCAGGATAACACATTTGCATCACATTGTTAAAAAAATTCAAGGCTGTCAAGATTCCTAATGTCGAGACTATTCAACCAAAAGAGTAGCCGCTCGTGCACAATTACGTTATGCATGCATTTACAGCCATAAATGGTTGATGGTTCTTAGTTGTGACAAAGCGACAAGTTTGAAGATACTAACATGTATTTTCTTTCCTATATACGTACATGTATTGGTACCGACTAAGATCTTCAGAACAAGTCTTTGATCTCTAAACTGATGTCCACCAAAGGTGAAGCGCACAAAATTATCAAAGTTGCATTATAAACCAAATAAGTTTAAACCAGAGTTGTCAAAAAGCCATCGGAAGTAGTAGAGATGAATCTCCAAGATCTTGAAAATGGACTTGAATCTGTTCAAGAATAGAGTTTCAGTTTTCAACATTCTTAAACAATAGGAGACATATTAATCTCTTCAACACTTAGGAGTCACTTATCAGCAACTTTATTCAGGAAAATGTCAATGCAATTATGTATTTGACTCCAAATATGTGTTCTTCATCTTATGTTTTTGTCTATATTCACTAGTTCCATGATATTTATTCTCCCTGTATACAACCAAATCATATGCTTGAACAAGAAATTTTGCGATTTATCGGCTTACTTGCACTATAAAATCATGGATTTACTAACTATCTCCATTGTTTTTGCTCTACCACGATACAATCGGTTACTATTACTGAACTCTATTTTTATTACTTATCCTAATCTTAGCACCTTTGACCTTAATCAATTAAATTATAAAAAAAAATGGCAATGGTGTAGAGCAGGAAACCAACAGCAGGTAATCAGATTCTAATTGCTAACCAATTACCAAACATACATACTCATTATTTAATAGAGCTCAAGGCTCTTAAGTTCCGGCAATGTGTGTGTTTATCGATATCAATATTGTTTTGTTATTATCCCATTCATTCACATTAACGAATATCATATCATATTGCACCATGGCAATCTTTGGTTGTTAGTTGTTCCAAGGCATAAGATGGGTATCGATATTCTCTTAAGGCGTGCAATATACTACTATATTAGCAATGTCTTGCAAACAAGGAAGTTATTATAAACAGAAGTTCAGGTGAAGTCATACCATGGCTGCTAGTGGCCAAAATTAGCACCAGCATACGAGCAATCAAGTCTAACTTTATTCAGGAGATTTATTGTAGTATGCACAGTACAATAAATATAATACTAACGCAATTGCCGTATCATTAAAAACTAATAGATGCGTTACTAGCAGTGTAGGATGTTGAAAACATAATCAATTTACTCATATCTGTGTCAAAATTAGGTTATTTGTACATTAAGACAGATCAATCCATTGCATGAACTCACAATACCAGTATAAGAAAAAAAAATCTAATTCAGGGGTTAAATTGATCCTTCTAGTGCTAATAATGGGTGTCTCATCATAATGATCAAAATAGTAGAATGGCTTATTCTCAGTCGAAAGAAAACCCAAGTTACCTGAAGAATAGAGATAATTCAAATGGTTTTGAGAGAAGGATGGATGGATGGATCATGGATGATGAAAAACATCTCTCCAATTTGGATTTTGAAAATGATCCGGTCGTCTGGGAGCTCCATCAAAAATCTTGTGAAAGATTTACTAAGAAACAGGAAAAAACTAGGGTTTGAAGAAATCGAGGGAGACTAAAGCTCTTTCTTGTACTGTGGAACTCAATTTTGGAACTCGGAAGTATTGATAGGGTGTTTGGATTTCACGTGTGAAGTGAACTATGAGGTAGTTTTTGGCGACCTGAAGTAAATGCAACTCTTTAATATCAAAAGAATAAGCCCTGACGTTGGAGAAAAAAATAATTGGGCCGACCGACCGAGGACCCTTTGGGCCCGAAGATATAGTCCCTTTTATAGCCACTATTTTTATTTTATTTTTGTTAAATGAAGAGTAACGCATATATTAAATTTTATAAAAAGATTTAGAAAGAATATTCCTAAAAGATTCTCGTCACACATAAAAATTCTTTAAAGTATTTTTTTGTTACTTTTTCACTGGACAAAATTGTCCCTCCTTTTTAATCCAATTACTATAACTACTTAATTACTATAACTCAGAACGAAAGTATCACTTTTTTTGAAACAGGTGAAAGTATCACTTTTTCTGAAACGGGGAAAGTATCACTTTTTCTGAAACGGGAGGAATATATCACTTTTTCTGAAACGGAGCGAAAGTATCACTTTTTCTGAAACGCAATGAAAGTATCACTTTTCCCGAAACAAGGGGAAAGTATCACTTTTTCTGAAACGGGGTGAAACTATCACTTTTTCTAAAACGGAGCGAAAGTTTCACTTTTTCTGAAACAGGGCGAAAGTATCACTTTTTCTGAAACGGGCAAAGGATCACTTTATCTGAAACGGAGCAAAGTATCACTTTTTCTGAAACGAGCGAAATTATCACTTGTTCTGAAACGGAGTAAAAGTATCACTTGTTCTGAAACGGAGCGAAAGTATCACTTTATGAAAGGAGTGAAAGTATCCCCTTTTCTGAAACGGAGTGAAAAAGGG
>JAJJMB010002292.1:3771483-3811014 GCA_023531105.1 Papaver atlanticum | reverse complement strand
CACTTTTTCTGAAATAAGGCGAAAGTATCACTTTTTCTGAAACGTGGTGAAAGTCTCACTTTTTCTGAAACGCGGTGAAAGTATCACTTTTTCTGAAACGCGGTGAAAGTATCACTTTTCGCGAAACAGGGGGAAAATATAACTTTTTCTGAAACGGGGCGAAAGTATCACTTTTTCTGAAACAGAGCGAAAGTTTAGCTTTTTCTGAAACAGGGCGAAAGTATCTCTTTTTCTGAAACGGAGCGAAACATGGCGAAAGTCTCACTTTTTCTGAAACAGAGCGAAAGTATCACTTTTTATGAAACGGGCAAAGGATCACTTTATCTGAAACGGGGCAAAAGTATCACTTTTTCTGAAACAAGCGAAATTATCATTTTTTCTGAAACGGAGCAAAAGTATCACTTGTTCTGAAACGGAGCGAAAGTATCACTTTTCTGAAAGGAGTGAAAGTATCCCCTTTTCTGAAACGGAGCGAAAAAGGGCGAAAGTATCACTTTTTTTGAAACGGAGCGAAAGTATCACTTTTTCTGAAACGGGGAGAAATGAAACAGGGCAAAAGTATCACTTTGCTGAAACGGAGCGAATGTATCACTTTTTCTAAAACGGAGCGAAAGTATCACTTATTCTGAAACGGGGAGAAAGGAAACAGGGCGAAAGTATCACTTTGCTGAAACGGAGCGAATGTATCACTATTTCTGAAACGGGGCGAAAGTATCACTTTTTCTGAAACGGAACGAAAATATCATTTTTCTGAAACGGAGAGAAAGTATCACTTTTTCTGAAAAGGGAGAAAGTATCACCTTTCCTGAAACAGGGCTAAAGTATCACTTTTCCTGAAACGGGGCGAAAGTATAACTTTTTCTGAAACGAAGCAATAATATCACTTTTTCTGAAAGAAGGCGAAAGTATCACTTTTTCTGAAACGTGGCGAAAGTATCACTTTTTCTGAAACGCGGTGAAAGTATCACTTTTTCTGAAACGCAATGAAAGTATCACTTTTCCCGAAACAGGGGGAAAGTATAACTTTTTCTGAAACGAGGCGAAAGTATCACTTTTTCTGAAACGGAGCGAAAGTTTAGCTTTTTCTGAAACAGGGCGAAAGTATCACTTTTTCTGAAACGGGGCGAAACATGGCAAAAGTATCACTTTGCTGAAACGGAGCGAATGTATCACATTTTCTGAAACGGAGCGAAAGTATCACTTTTTCTGAAACGGAACGAAAATATCATTTTTCTGAAACGGAGCGAAAGTATCACTTTTTCTGAAAAGGGGCGAAAGTATCACTTTTCCTGAAACGGGGCTAAAGTATAACTTTTTATGAAACGGAGCGATAATATCACTTTTTCTTAAATAAGGCGAAAGTATCACTTTTTATGAAACGTGGCGAAAGTATCACTTTTTCAATTTGGCTTATTCTAGTAAAAAATGAAACTGTAAAAGTATCCATTTTTCTGAAACGGAGGTAGTATATATGCCTAAAAATATAATTCCAAAAAAAAAATGCGTACCACAAAAAACGTATAACAATTTATACCATCGTATATTGGTTAATGCATCCACTAATTTGGTTATGCCTCAAAAATAACATTCCAAGGATGTATAACGCGTTATGCAGCGTTGTTCATTTTTCTTCGGTCGGCCCTCCCCACAGTGGCAGCAGTGTTCTAGTTAATAAGCCCTGCTTGGATATCATGACACATGTTGCTTTTTGACCTCCGAAAACCCAAAAAATAAAAAATTAGTTTGAGGGAACAATTTCAGAATGATTCCTAAAAGCAAAGATTTTTTTTTAAAAAGGAAAAATTGCTTCTGACTTCACTTCCTGTATTTGGTTTTATAAGTCATTTTGATATTTGATTTCTAATAAACTAATTTTTAACTTCTCTTTTTAATTAAGGGTGTGTTTGGCACGGAGGTAATTGAGGGTGGAATTCAGTCAACTGAAGGAGTCAAGGGTGGAGTTGAATTCCAAGGGTGTTTGACATCTGTTGAATTGGAACTCTAGGGGTTGAAACTCCATCCTTTAGTGGAAAATCAAATGACACCTCCTTTCATGGAATTTGAAATTCCACCCTTTCAACTCTACCAGTTGACCATATTGACATTTTAACTTTATTTTCTTTATTTAAATAATATTTAAGTTCTTGTAATTACAAATTTTTGGTAATCAATATATTAATTTTATTTTAACTATTTTTTTGTATTTTTAATTATTTATTCTTAATATTATTTTAAATGTTTTTAGTAGTTTTTTTATATTGTATTATAATCCATTTTTAAATATATGTTGTCAACGGCACTTAACGAAACGGATAGTGGCTCAGCCGCTATCGTTACGTTAAGAATTATCGGATATCCGATATCCGTTAACTTCCGACGGAATATTAAAAATCAGTTCTGATTCCGTTACGATTAGGTTATCGGATATCCAACATTTTTCCGATAATTTCCGATATCTACTCATGATCGAAAAAACTACCAATAATTTTCGATAACTTCCGATAATTTCCGATATCTACTTAGGAGAGATGAAATTAAATGGCTAAATAGTAAACATAAAGGGTATTACGTATCGGAAATTTCCGATAATTTTTACTAATATAGTTATATACTATCGGTATCGGATGTTAACCTAACGGAAAGTGGCACATCCGGTTCCATTATGATAATACTAAAAGTTCCGATAAATTTTCCGATTCCGATATCCGTTAACCGCTATGTCGGAAATTAACCTAACGGAATCCGGATATTTGGAAACGGCTATTGGATATCGGATATCCATTGACAGCCCTAAATTATATATCAACAACCTAAAAAACCCACGCCATCTCTCACTCCACGTCGGGAGTTGCGCCAACCTCCCCTCCCATTGGCCGGTCAACGGAATCCTCGCTCCTGATTGGCTGAAAAACAAGTTATACCCCCTACATTTCGTGACCATTAATTGTAAATCTAATTTATTTGATCCGATGCTTCAGATTGGGCGATAACGTTCACCCTCTTTTTTTGTTGGGTGTCGACGAAACCCTTGAACCTGATTGGTTGAAATTTTAGCAAAATTCTTACACCGGGTTTACATGATTTTAATAAAATCCAAACCGTAAGATTTACTTTGCTGAAATTAAGATCTTGGATTTTGAGATCGTGAAATATATTTTACAAAAAAAAACGTGATGGGAAATCTTAATAGTTTACATGAAAAAACGTAATAAAAAGGAAAGTAATCATAGAAAAACCAACAAACAATTTTTATTAACGGAAATATTTTTATTTCCATAATTTAAGCTTAATGCCAAAAAATTATTATTTCTCTATTTTTTTTATGCCAAAATCTTAACAAAAATTAAAGGAATAGATAAGAAGAATAAGCGGAAATGAATTAAAATATTGGTTTCCATATTTTATAAGATTAACGGAAATAAATAAGAAGAATAAACGGAAATGAATTAAAATATTGGTTTCCATATTTTATTTGATCTTCTGAAATTGTGGTTAAGAGAATATATCCATATTTTGCTATTTAAGACTAAATATATTTTTGTTAATGAAATCTAGGAACTGCCAGATTTTTTTTTTATAACAATATTTTAAAAGAATACATATTCAACTAAGGTGTGCAAGCCTAGCTACAGGCTGGGCTCCTACGCCTTTCTGAATTACAATCCCTAATCTGTGAAAGAAAAAGTTGTTTTTCCTAGCATTAACATCAAATCTAAATAAATAATTATTCGCTTCAAAAACTCAATCGTATCTTCCCCGAGTTCGCCCAAGGTCGAAAAAGCCAAAGTACCAAGCCCATATCCATGTGTCTGACATATATCAAGGTACTTCGTACGTTTGCGAGCAACTGCATTCGCTATAGCAAGACCGGGACGGAAAGTGCGAACACCACCACCAGAAAGGGGGATACACCCGTAACGTCAAAACACATATCTCGGCCATTTAACCAATTATACACAAGGATATCCGCAGGTTTTAACCTGTCCCCACTGCTGGATAAGAAACCTAAAGCCACCTCCTTACTCGCGGTGATGCCTGATCGAAAACACATATCAGCTAAAATATCACGCACCATGTCATGCCGAAACTTGAAACCTACCTCATGTGCACAATGAAGAGCGTGATCGCCAAAAATATCCATTTTTTTGTTACAAAAAGGACATAAACTGCCATCCTTGAATAAAGGTATACCTAATCGATAACATAAATCAGCACTAAACTGTTGAGGTCCTATCTTCTGGTTAAGACCTTCAATAGGGATCGCTAAAAGATAATCCTGAGCATAAATGGTTTTGTTACATTGCCATAACGCTTTATCTCTGTCTGACATGTGAAAAACATTGGGTAAATCCTTCATAACCACATCGAAGTATCTAACTGCCAAAGTAGACATAGTGTTGGGGGCAGTAACTCCCATGTGAATTGATGAAGTCCACACCGCAAAAATTCGCATACAAGTACAGAGCCTGCTGCATACTAGGCCCATAAGCTGATAATTGAGATTTACTAAGAATTAACTCCTGCAAATCCCTAGTCTGTAAGCACGATGCTAAGTAACAATAATTCATAGTGTCAGCCATACTGTATATACCCAAACCTCCATACCTGATAGGCAATGTAACAAGGCGTTGTTGAAGGGAACCGAAACCCGGACCATCGCCTGTCACCAGTAATCTCATGTACTGTAGAAGGTGTGAATCAAAAACTGCCTGGGCCTCTTGAACTGCCGATAACCTTGTGGTTCTCATGGTGAAATATAAATGCGAAACGCCTACACAATTACGTAACAAGAGTAACTCACTTTGAGGGTCTTTAAGTTTATGAATAGCTTCCATGAGTTTGGTGGATTTATTAACTCCCCAGCAACTTGACACCCTTCTTTGGTCTGGAAATTTGAATATAAAGCTACGTGCATCAACGGATGGCCAATAAATTTCAGTCTTAGAAATGTTTAGATGGAGACCAAGAGCAGGACCATCCTCTTGAATTATACGCAGAGCCTTAGAGATCATCAAAGTGTCACCAATTAGAGTGCCGTCGTCTAGATACCAAGCTTGAAGATCCAAGACACATTTCTCGGCAATTTTCTTCACCAGGGGATGTAGAGTGAGTGAAAACAGGAGAGGACCCAATGGGTCTCCCTGTTGTACCCCTGTGCAGACGAAAGAATGGAGTCCCTGTAATATAATCTTGCCGGAGCAGAGTAACAAAACTCCACCCATTTGGAGATAGATGGACAAAAACGCCTAACCTGCTGCAGCATAGAAGACCTGTCAACCATATTAAAAGCATTACTAAAATCAACTAGGAGCATAGTTCAAATGACCATTTTCCTCAAGCATTCTATTAACGGAATGCAAAATTGCTTCTCCCCCACACGGTATACCAACCCCAAACTGGTAGTCTCCCAAAAATGAACTCATCTCTTTGCTCACTGTATGAGCAGCGACTTTAGAAACAATTCTTCTCCAAACAGTGCCCACCTCTATTGGCCTAATACTACCGTCCGGTTTAAGAAGAGGGGTGAGTGGTGCACTAGCCACAAACTCGCCTAGTTGAGGAGGACACCTGCCAGATAGCCGAAGATTGATAACCTGAGTAATTGAAGAAAGCAGCTCGTCTGCAACAACTGCTGCAGGACCACTGAGAGCATCCAAAAGATGCTGGGCTCTCAAACCATCACGGCCACAAGCAGTTCCTTTAGGGAAACTCTTGAGCCTGCTGAGGATAACCTCACCGTTGGTGTTAAAGCTGTCCAAATGAGTCTGATGAGGGGGTATATTTGGTGGAGGAGCTTGAGGATGTTTAGCTAGCAATTCATTAAGAGTTGCTTCATCATTTGGAGCAATGCCGTTCGAGGACAGCACTTTGATAGCTGCTGTGAACAAGCCATTCCTGATCTTTTTAAGACATGCGCAAATTGATAGCGTCCTGGCTAATCTTCTTATTTCCTTTCTTGTTGTTGCGCGGATGATTCAATTCCTCAAGAATTTTGTTTATCAAGAGGCTACATCCATCAGGTTCATGCCATCTCATGATCGCCTGATTGATAGAGGCAACCTGCAATTTGTTTCTTATGCTTGACTTCTCCTCAAAGCTGCTCTTCGGAGAGTAAACACGCAAAATACAAATAAGCAACATAAGCAGTTGTATCCATGTGGAGGTATCATCAGGGTGAGATATTACCTTGTCCAACGTAGACTTGAGAACCCTCGAAAATTGAAACCTACATTTAGGTGGAATAGTCTTCACGGTAGCTATCTGTTTTTGGAAGACACTGTTCAGCAATTGCAGGTTAAGACACGGCACATGCTAAGCAACCACATTATTAACAATATTCTCAACAGGAACTGCAGGACGGTTGATACCGTGGATCAAGAAATCAGCATTGAACCCATTGAAGGGGGCAAGAATCATGTCCCCATTATGTGAACTACATGGTCTGCTCCAGGCATGAAGTTTCATACATGTTGAACACAACCACATCTTTAACAGCGTAAGAACTTCCTCCCAAGCGGAGAAAGTTTCATGGTTATTTTCAATTCTTTGTCTATAACTGGATATTTCCTCACCATTGACTAAATGAATATCGTTGAGGTGCTTTAACAGAGAATACTTCAGCAAACCCTTACCACCAACCCCATTTCTGCAGTTATCGTAACCCCTAAAAGGGCATTGAAAATACATACCAGATTGTGCAGCTAGTTCTAGAGGCGAAGAAGAACCTGGCGTTGAAACAGAACTTGTACCTGACATGTTGTTGATGAAGACAACCCAATAACATCATACTCAACTCAAAAGAGTAACGGAAATGGGAGGTAAAACAACTCCCATGAAAACTATATTTAGTTTTTTTTCTCCGAATATAGCAATTAATTATTTATAACTATATTTAGAAACCAAGTAACGGAGCTATATATATAAACAGTACAGCCATACATGGATGCTTAGTTTGCACATTCATCTACTCTGGCATAGAGGATACCAAGCCAAGCTATCAGACACGCACTTTCAATGGTTGGGGAGATGGAGAACCGTAAGCAAGGTTTGTATACCTACCTATTGATCGTTGCTGGAATTTGATTACAGAATAAGTTGCCGATTGAACTAACGTCTGAATTATATTCATGTTTTAACTTCCTACTCCAGGGTTTCTATCTTTAACTCAATTTTATAATTTCTATGCACGTACAAAAACGGAATCGTAGATGTGATGGTTGTTTTATTTCATGGTTTGATGATACTTTTATTGCTTTAATCTGGAGAATGTTTTCGATTTTTAAACGATGGGATTTAGTACTATAGAGTGTAGACTATGAATGACTGCCTCCAATACAAGGGAAAAAAAATAATAATTCATGTTTAACATTAATTTTCAAGTATTATGCTTATGCAGTACAATTCTTTTAACGTGAAAGTCACGGAGAATTTAAATCTGGACTGCAAAATTTATTTAACCATCATAGTCTCTTTTACTCTGTAGGTATGTGGAGTGTATTTGCTGCGACAATACAAGCATTGACAATGCTTAATAAAAGGTACCCTGTACATTGAAGCAATGGAATACAACAATGTATTTTTTGTGGTGTTTCATCCAAAAATCAATAGTCTCCCAAACGTTGTTTCTCATGGTTTTCAATAATTTCAGGTGCATATTATCCTCGGAATGATCTAGGCTTGAGATACCTGACTGTCTGACTGTGAAGCAGCTCTTTATTCTTAGATCAGAATCCAAGAGGAGAAACTCAGGTAATATCCAAGGTTAATTGGCTTTAAGCTGCATCGGGTGGTCAAGGTGACAACGACATCGGGTGAGATTTGATTACGGATTACCCATATTCCCTTTATGTAATTTTTTCCTTTGCACTTTCAAGGTCAATTCCAATATTCAATTGCGCCTGCAATCCGTGGATGTTGCAATTTATAAGAGATTATGTTCTTCACTTTTCGTACCTCCTGTGTGAATGAAAACGATAATTCACAAGAGATTGACACTATATAGCCTTGATAAGTCGGTAGGTGAGCCAAAGACGTTTGATTTTTTTTCTTCATGTTTTAACTTCCTACTCCATAATTTCAGCAGGGAGAGGCTTAATGGAAGTTTGTTGTATTTATCTATGAGTATATTTGATAGAGAATAGTCTACTTTGTCTTTTTTTTTTTGTTCTTCCTGTAGCTGATATCTGCTTCATTAGTTTAGATTCGTTTGGAAGATGGCTCGCAATTCTTTTATGCACTTGCTATTTGTTCCGCTGCTGTCATTTTTACCAGTTGGTGAAGTACCACACAAATTTTTAGTGCCTTCCATTATTACAGGATAAAAATTGTTTAATAAATCAACAAGGTGGCGTCTTTTTAGGAGGATTATGGGTATCATCATCTCAAGACAATGAATATGGATCATCCAAATCTGGCAATTATGAGCCCGGATGGGGTTTCCACTACATTTGGTGATGATAGTATGGAATATAAAGAAGATAGAAGGTTAAGCTACAGGTGGGAAGGTCGACTGGTACACAACCCTTCCAAACATGAAAATTCAAGTAGTACCTTCTAATCTTTGGTTGCCCAGTGCAGTCTCATTAGGAGGCAAGCAATGCTTCATCTTGGTTACTTGGTTTCGTTAAGCAGTCAAAGCTTCTCGATTGAATTAGTAGATTCTAATGTTATTTCTTTTTTATTCTTTTTGTTCTTTTTCCTTTCTTCAGTTCCATTTTGGCAGTTTCGTGGTCGCATGGGTATGGTGAAAAATGCGAAGATACATCATTGGTTAATTATGCAACACCTTTGGCTACGGGATTTGGCTTCTGAGATTTATATCGTTCACAAAAATAGCTTCATCTGAATAAGGCCAAATATTAATAGAATGGATTTCTAAGCGATATTATCTGAGAGCAAGGAAGTAATAGGATGATAATGTACTCACGACTATAAAAATGGTTACCATTCGGTGGGCATGAATTTTCATACATAAAGAGGTAGTGTTGTCCATAAATACTGTTAGTATTAATAAACAATGTATTGACATGATACGGATTATGAACTCAAGTTTATTCTTTTTCTCGTTTAGGATTTTCTGCTTCCCAACGCTGCTAGACCACAAACCACAAAAGAATAGTGTTTGAAATGTTGAAAATACTAGGTATAATGAAGAAGGCTCCGTCTAAAGTGAGGTGGGTGGGTCTTTAACTGAAACAAATGAATTGGATAGAGTTTACTGGCAGTTAAAAACAAGACTAAACATGTCCCTTAGACCCCGCGCGTTCCTATCAAAGAAAACAAAAACAAAAAACAAACCCAGCGTGTAGCCAATATTTCCATAATATTCATTATCAAATAGCATCAAACTTAAATAAAAAAACTCTACATATCATGAAAAAAAATAAAAATATTTTAGTACACCTGGACAACCGGTGCCGAAACAACAATCCGGTCCACTGAGTAGCACGAGCTACACACTAAAATATTCTTGCATCACGTTATTCTTACACCATGAATAACATAATTTAAATAAAATACGGACCATCAGATTTGCTACAACTATACTATTGAAATAGATAGATTTAAAAAACCGAAAATCATGAAAAAAATAAAAGAAAATAAACGGAAATATTTTTGACACAACATGTATTTGTTTTTAAAGTATTTTAATCTTATTAATTTCCATTAAAAAAAAATTATACGGAAAATCTTTGAAAAAGTCTTATTAATTTCCATATTTTGATTTTCATACCGAGATCTTAATCTAAAAAAAATAACAAAAGTAAACGGAATATTTAATCTTATTAGTTTTTCATATTTTAATCTTTTCCTTTTTTAGTGGGCATTGATTTGTTTTTTTAGGTAATTTTTATTTTTATAAGGAAAAAACTTTGCAGCGGTCTTATTAATTTCTATATTTTGATTTTATACCAAGATGTTAAACTAAGAGTAGATTTTCTGAAAGTTTCCCCTTTCCCGTTCAATATATTTTAGGTAGCATAACTTGGAATTGCAGAGACAATTATTCATCTATCTATATATGGACTAAAGCGGTTGATTCATCGGCAACAACAAGCTTTTCTTTGGTCATAGCTGTAGGGTCTTTAATTTAAAGGATCACTATCGCAAGGATGCACGAAGCATATAGTGGTCTGTTGATCCAATTCTATATGGATAAAATGTATAGATATGCGATAACCAAAAATATATTTGCAACATTATAACATTAAAGAATTGAAATATGTTGAAGAAAATGTAAAGAGTTAATTTATGACGGTTGAACTTCATGGTGTGATCTGAACATACGTTGCATGCTGGAAGAAATATTTCCAAAGGGTTATTTATAAATTAAAGGTTGGAGGTCTAAGATGTAAAAAATGATTCAACAAAACAAACCAATAAGCCTAAAGAAAAGGTTAAAATACAACTACAGAGAAAAAGGAGAGACTAACGAAGTAATAATTTCTGATGAGCAGTGAGAATGAAAATCCCATGATTCATGTATGAGGGTACAATCCATAAGTCCAATGGCCAAGATTTTTTTTTTAATATAGATTGCTACCCACCCTAGAAATTCCAATACCCTCCTTTAGCAATTTTGGAAAATCCAGACTTTTTTGGCAATTGATGTTTTCTATGTATAAAGTTTGTTAACAATTTTTCTTTTGGTTTTAAACTACTTTGGTTTATGAATTATTTATTTCTGGATATTCTCAATTATTTTACTACAAGATACACTTTGTGTATGAATTACTATCGATTTCAAAGAAAATTAAGTAGTTTGTTTATGCTTTAAGATTTCAATAGTTACTTACTTTTTTTTTTTAGATAAGCAGGCCTCTAACAAAGACTAGATAGAACTGTAATTAACAATTCTAGGAGTAGTAATCCCCCTTGCATCATTTTGAAATACATGTATTAAAAAACCAGGTAAAGTTCCTATCCAAATGCCTTTATTTTCTTTAGAAGTTCCATCTTTAGCAAGTCTATCAGCAACATTATTAGCTTCTCTATATCTTTGGATGAACCTTATAGTTACTTATAAATAATTACATTACTCCTTTCGTCCAAGTTTTATAGGCGCAAATGTCAAATACCTTCATCTTCTTTCCCCTTATTTTTTGATGAAAACTAGAATTATAGGTTGATGTTGCTGTGTTAATACTATCATAAATAAGGGTATCTATGGAAAAACTATCTAGGAGACAAAGAACTACCTATATAGATGGGCAACCCAAAATTACAACTCCTATCTATAAAACTTGGACGAAGGAAGTATAAACTCTTATTGCATGAGTCACACTGAAAACATTTTTGTTGTTTTGTATTCAACATCTACTTTAAATATATCTTAATTTAGAATTAGTGGTTTGAACTCATTTTATTTTTATTTTTCTGGTACAAGTTTGAACTCATTTTTATCTTATTGTGATATATATGACAACAAAAAAGCAAATTATTATAATTTAGATTTTAGATTTTTGTTTTTCTAATGATTTTTAATCACCAATATTTTAAAGGGTGAATTTGTTTCTAATTACTAACCTATTAAATTAAATGGTAATTTGTCCCTTAATTATAAAGTGCATTCTTTGTAGTTAATTTCTTTGCTTTTATGTTGGTTGTGACATGGATGGATGTTGCTGCTCCAAAGTTTTGTACCGAGAAGGGAAGGACCTATGATTTAATTTAAATTTCAAATAGGTAAGAGATAATCACCGTCTTTTATTCTTTACCGTTGATATAACGACACATATCTGATACTTCATTTCTTTTATATCACTACAGGCACAAAAGCGCAATAAGAAAAATTAATATGTTGAATGACAATTATATCTCAATTATACAATACAATTTTTAATTTAAAATTTTGAACATGCTCTTTGTTACTCATGTAGACCAGGACAATCTATAAGAACTTAGTGTGCTTTTTGTTTTGTAATTCTCATATCTGGTATCAGTGCGGAGGAAACTGGAAGCAAGGGTGTGCAACTGCACACCCATCCCAGTTCACTCCCAAGCCTAAAATTTTGATGAAAATAGACTTGCAGGCCTAATTAAGAAAACTTGCTACCCCTAACAGCATGTTGCTCCCCCATAGCTATATTTCTAGCTCCGCCCCTGTCTGGTATGAACGGTAGTTAATAGGCTTGCCTAAATAAAGGCTACACAATTTAACTATTTCCTGCACAATTTTATTTTGTTAGGTAACCTAAACATCGTTCATACTTTCACCAGGTGTAGGCCATTTTAAGCTATACATACATATATAGTTTGATTGCTCAAAAAAGTTGTTTGCTTACTAAAATATTACTAAATGTCATTAAACTTTCTTATCCATTAAAAATAAGCAGACTAATCAAGATTTTTTCCGAAGATATTCTAATGCATTTAGACTATGGGTGCGGGGCGAAGCCCCGCCACACCAATCGACAATTCACACCAGTCGACAATTCCCACTATTATATTGGTTGTATAGTTTGAATTACCGTTGCACTAGGTGTTAATTATGCAATGCTCTTTTTTCTCAGAAACCACAAAATGTTGGTGCTAAATAAAGGTCGATGTCTTTTCAATGATATCTCAGGTATACCAGTTTCTACTTATCAGATTGCTCACCCCACATGATATTACCTACTGACAAATCAACGGGAAATGTAAAGGTGGTAGATATTCAAACAAAAACCAGTGGCATGCATGTGATTTGAAAATTTTCACGATTTTCTTATGCTTCGGGAATATTTCCTATGTTGTGCTTCTGGTAATAGTTTAGAAGACGGAGTTGGTGATTTCACAACGGGTGCAGGATGTAAAGGAGGAATGCACAAGAGTGCACAATGGTGTCTTTTCATAACGGGAATGCGAGGTACGTGAGCATACGAAGGTGGCCTAACAGTGGTAGTGAGATCAACTAAAGAATGCGATGGTGGCTTAGCGATGATAATAGGAAACTCAAGAGTGTATGATGATATCTTGACTACAGTATAGAAGATACATGAGTATATGATATCATGATGGCTTAGTGGGAATTGGATTTACAAAAGTATATTGTGGTGGTTTTTCATTTGGGTATGTTGAGTTAACTTTTGAGTCACATGCTTACTTTAGCTATAAGCATGTGGTTTTTCATTTGTAAAATATAGATGTATCCATTTAGATATGTTGAGCCACATGCTTACTTTCGGACTTATATTTAGAAATTAAACCTTAAGCGCGTAGTAATATGTTGTAAAACATAGATGTATCCCTTTAGCTATGTTGAGCCACATGCTTACTTTCGGACTTAGATTTAGAAATTAAACCTTATGCCCGTAGTAATATGTGAGTTTTTCACATTTTCCAAAAATGATATTTAAATTCAAAGTTCTACATCAGTCGGTAGTTTTCTCAAACCCTAAATAGAAAGGTACATTTTCTTTCTTCCTAAGCAGAAGAATGGGAGAAACATCGCCAAGGATATAACTTGGGGTAATTAGTAAACTAGCACTTGCAGTTACATCTTCTGTTGCTATTGTAATATGCAACAAAATTTCAATAAGTAATCTTAGGTTCCCATGCGGTAAGGTTTCGATTTGTTTCAATTGGAAAAGAACCTCTTCTGAAGTTAGTATCTAAATCTGTTTTCTTAGTAAAAGTAGATTTTTTTTACTAGAAGTATGAAACAAGAGGTGGCCTTAGTAAATGTCAGGACTTTGTTGTGATACTAACTCTATTTGTTTTTCTGCTTGCAGAGGTATACATGAACATTTCTTTAGGTGCGGCCAAAGGACGTTTATTTCATGGAGCGGAGATATCTGTCATATATCGAGACTTCAAAAAAAAAAAAAAAAAAAAAAAAAAAAAAAAAAACTAGGTGAGGTCAATATAACTCTAGGTGAGAAAATCCTATTGAATCATTTATGGTCCTATAATTTATCTCATGTTTTTGAGTTGCTGCTACTAAGGTTTCCGGACATAGGTTTTTAGATACGAAGTGTGAGTAAATAGTAACTACCTTCACTGCCATATGCAACAAGTGAAGGTAGATGCTAAGATAGATTAATCATTCACATAAGTTAATGAGTTCTTTGACGATGAGCCTACCCCACATTATATTTTCTTACTCGACCGGCTTAATAACGATGTTGAAAAAGTAGGTTGTAAAGCACTTAGAAGGAAAAAGGGTAAAATACCGAATTTGCGTTCTTGATTCTCTACTATGAAACTTACTAAAAATTATTAGCTTCATTGTACAATGATTTCTATGCATAATTACAAACAGAAATGAATCAACAACAGGATATGCTTTAAAACAAGACTCAAATTAAGTTTCTCAAAAAACTGATTGTTATTTTGACCAATTTCTGATTTTATGTTAAGAGTTTTGATGGCTTACTTTAAATTGATTGTTAAAATCGAATTTTTAGTTTGATTTGTGGATCAACACCCTAACAGAGCTTGGACGGTGCATATGATGCTGCAAGTGCAAGCGACGATGAGCAGTTAGAAGGTTAGAAACTGACTGATTTCATTTTTAATTTGATTTAAAAAGGATTCTAGCTTTAGTAATATCTATACAAGAATATGTGCAGTGTGAGGAAAAAGACATTTCGGATTGGGAGTGATGTGTATGCAGGTGTGAAGTTGTTGCCATGGAGTGTTTAGGGGTTCCTCAACTCCCAATATTATTTGCCTACCATTTCCTAGGTAAATCTGAATATATTGAATTAGATGTTTTAGTTTTGTCAATTAGTGCTTTTGTGGTGAAATTAGGTTTGTTGGGTTGGTTTTTCTTAATTGAGTCTATTTTTTTGCTTTTGTTTTGATGTATCTAGGGGGATGTTAGTAAGAAAGGTGTATCAGGTTTATATCTCTGTTTTGGTTGGCTTCTTTTTTCGGCTGGTAAAGTATCATTTATGTCGGACGTTTACCAAGATGGATTCTTCTCGCAGAGGTGTGTCCATTACACCTCTAGGTATTGGATTATTTATAGACAATAGGAAGGAACTAAATTATAGTTGTATGCTTAATTTGAGAACACTGCAAATGAGATTTTTTCTCGAAATCTTAAAACCAGCTTATCCTACTATCGCGAAGCATTTGAAAATGCAATGCTCTGTGTATTGCTAAGTCTTGGTTTTAACCAGAAAATGATTTCTTTTTTTATTGCAGGGGAATAATTCTCTGAACTATAAAATGACTGTTTTTTTTTATTTAGAGGGGAATAATACAAGTGGTTGAAAAAAAGATGTCTAATGTGGAAAGATTGGTAATTCCATGGCACCCAGTACCTACAAACCTCATTACAGATAAGCTAAGTGTATGAGGGTGCATGGAAAGGGAACTCTCCTTATGTGGTGAAAAAGTCTTATTTTTTATATTAATCACTTTCTATATAATTGAGTAAAAGTACCCCTCAAATAGTAGACATTAGGTGAAAATAAGATAAGAATCACCAAAATAGTTATAAAGTTCTAAATTTTCATTCTGTTCTGTAGTTGCATGTATCGGTTCAGGCTACTAAGGGAAAACTTTGGAGGAATTGATGTCAGAACAAACATTACGGCTAGCTCAACGTAAATGCTTCGTCTCACGACTATCTAACATATATGGAATTGAGGTCAGAACAATTATTCTCATTCTAAATTCTTCTCTACTTCAGGTGGTAAACAACAAAGATTACGACAGACCGAAGGTGGTTTCTCTGGTCGTGTGGTGTGATCCTTTTTTCTCTTATGGGAGGTTATTTGATTACATAATAATAACACCTGGGTCCATGAATGCCAAACCATGCATGTATATTGTTAGTTTACATGTTACCCTAACGATGATCATTCCCTCATATTTCTTAAGTTTCTAGAAAAAAAATAGAGAATGTGCAATGACTTAGAAAGTCTTAGAAAGTAAAGAAAGAGACAAGTGGAGAATAGGATCGGAATGTTTCAAAATTAGCATTGCTAGAAGCATGAATATAAGTTCAAGTTTTTTCTTTTACGTTTCTAACCCATTTTAATGGGTGAGCTGCCGAAATTGTCCTTTTAATTGTTGGTTATGCAGTAAAGCCATAATATTGAAAAATAACTGCCTTGATACATAATATTGAACTGAAGTCCTTTATTGACGTGGAAATCTCTATAGGATTTAAACATGGAGACTTTTCTTTTAACGAAGTTGGCCGTTCACTTGGAGACGTTTCAGTATTTTACATATTCACCAAGTTGCATTTTATTTTCTGCAATATCCAAATTATAAGGGGAACTAGAAGAAACTATACCTACAGAAGCTGAAAAAGTCTCAGAAGGGTAGGTAGTAAATGAGCAACTACAATCATATTGGATGATACTGCAGTATCTATGAAGTGGTGTAATTACAGAGGATGCATCCAAATACTTGGTATGGATGAAGATGTCGAAAAGGTGTTTTGAATCACTAATACGACAAGCTCCAACAACGTTGTCAGCAAGGAAGCTAATAATTGGGATAAAATGCCTTTGCAGTTGATTAAGATTGACTTCTAGAGGAGTTTACTTGGCCTCCTAGATCCTAACATATAAACTATGTGCAAGAGAATTCAGGTCAACTCAAGCCTTAAGTGTGGTCATATAAAACGTGGATAAAGCTAAATGTAAAGAATATGATCCTCTAATTGATCATTATAGAATTTATAGTCCCAAAAATCATGTTGTGGTTTACAGATCTGGCTATAACGTTGTAATTGTATCACTACCTCGATGTGAAGATGTATTCGTAAGACCATATTACGTGGTTTCTCCATTTTTGCTTGGTCTCCCACAGTTTTTCATGAAGACAATTATGCACGAATAAAAGAAACAGGAGTACCGACAAATACCAATGCTCAAAGTAGTAAAACTTTTACAGCGTGTTCGTTTCAAGGAAATGAATTCCTTGGAATCCAATTCATAGGGAATGCGCCCAATTCCTTAAACCGAACGGGGCAAATGAACTCTATGGAATTAAGAATTTTAATTCCTAGGAATCCAATTCCCTCCAAAATAATAGATTTCCATTGCATTGGTCCAATAGTGCAATGGAATTGGATTCCAGGGTAAAAACAAGAGTAATTGAATTCCTTCAACCGAACATGAATTTTTAGGATTTGAATCGAATTCTTTGGAATCCAATTCCAAGAATTGGATTACCCCATAATTGAATTCTTAGCTTTCTAATTCTCCCAACCGAACGAGGTGTTAGCTTACATGGATTGAAAGGTTACAAAATTTTGCTTCTCATTCGGGATCATGAAATGTTGGTTATTTCTTTTGTTTCTTTAGACCGTTGTAATATAATTTCTTTGTATTCTATGGTATAGCTTTAAGTTAGGGTTATTTAACAATTGGTACTCAGCAAATGACCAACACCTTGACTTAGGTACCCACCATTTAAAAAATTAAGATTTGGTAGCTAGATTTGTCAAAGACTGTCAAGTCACACGTTTGACTTAGCCAAGTGAAAATTTCCATAACGGAGCTCATGTGACTCTATTATTAACCTTAAGAATGCTGACAATGACTTGCATTGTCCTAACGTCCGGTTATAGACATAACATGTGTCTTAATCTGTTCGTGCCTCCGTTAATGGAATAGTGAAGTTGTATTGTTGAAGATGATTTTGGAGAATTTTTAGTTTTCTTTAGAGGATTGATTAACTATCATTCCTATTGTGATGAGATTTAATTTCATTATTGTTCTAAGATTATTCATATAATTTAGTGTAAACAACAACTAGATTTCATCCGGTAAGAAAAAGAAAAAAGAATCTTTCGTACTCATAATTTTATAATTACAAAAGATGAAATTATGATTATAATTTTAGCAGGTAAGATGTTTCAACTTAAATGATACTTTACTTCTAATTTTAAATATATGTTAGATCAGCGGTTTGATTTGACGGTCTTTGACGGATCCAGATACCAACCTTTAATAAATAAATGTTATCAAATATGGGTGTTGATCATTTCCTACGTACCTAACGATTAAATAGCCCCTTTAAGTTATTTCGAGGTATAATCTTTGTTATTGTTAGAAGTGTTATTGTTAAAGTGAATCTTACAGAATGGTATTAGAAGCAACAAATCGTGTACTTCTTTTGCTTGGATTTTTCTCCACCATTGATGTTACTTGCTTCTAGCTTTGTAGATTGCATTTACCAGTGTAGTCCTTATACATATATTTGGTGTTGTTGGCACACTGGTAACCATAAGCACTACTTTCATAAATGATTCGGCTCAACTATATATTTCCTACCACCATTTAGAAAAGACAGGACGGTAAACAGGAAAAAGTATGAGAGTGTAGAGAGCGACGATGACATAGCACCTTGGCCGAGCTAGATTAAAATGGTACTTAAATGGACCAAGGAAAATATTATGTTGGGGATGAAAATCCCTATGAGATGATTTTCAAACCAGAATTGTACATTGCAATTTCTAATTAAATCCCACTCTTGAACGGTTGTGGGACAAAGACTCGCCTCAATGATCATGTGCTGATGAATGAACAATCTCATTGAAAACTCATGTTCTATATACTAATTAAGAAAGAAAACCCTCGACGATGTCCAATATATTTGAATAATGGGTGTGGGGTGAAGCCGCACCACACCAAATCAATAATACCCATGAAAAAAACTCAGACAGCTAATAAGAAAGACCTGGTATAAAAAAGAAGTATGATACTATATAAAACGACGATTACAAGCCAACATTGATCGAACTGGATGAACATGATGATGAAATGGACGAGATTACGGAGAGGGATCTTGGCATGCCACCATTGGTCGAGATAGATGAAGAAGGCAATGAAATGTTTACTTATTATAGAGATTATGATAGCATGAGTATTTATTTTTAGACACCCCACTTTTGAAACATATTATTATTCTCCAACAGTATATTGTTTAAATTTTTTTAAACCGAAAACCAATTGCGGCAATTTTAAACTAAATGGATGCGAATCTTATAATTAACAATTATACCGTGGTGTTCTTTCTCTGAGACCAGTACCCATCTTGGATAAGGCCTATATGTATATGTTGTATCATGGAACTACGCTTAAGTAGTAGTTCAAACACCACTGACAAACATGTAATGCTGACAAGGTGCTACGCAAAACTGGATTCAACATAGTATTCTTACATTGACCGACTTCTAAATCTCAACATAAATAAAGCTATCCTTGCAGTAACACTGCATGCAAATTTCTTGCATTTCACATTTCTTTTTACTTTATTTTGAAAATTGCATTTCACAAATTTGCATGTGATATATATCTTCCAAAACTCTTACAGATAAAGTCGCCACGTAGGAAAATTTGTTAAAAACAAAAGGTTGGACAAAAAAAGAAAACGTATAATTATGTTCAATTACAAATAATTATAGGCATACAAAATATGATTATTTTGAATCCAAAATTTATGGAGCCAACTTCTTTTTCATTATTTTAATATCTGTCCATAAAATTAATACATGAATTTAGGTTTATAATATCCAATTTAAATCATCAAATCATTAGATACCTAAAGGGTATCAGAGTTCTCTATCCCTTTAAAAAATCAAACTAATCAAAGACTGTTTAAAAAAATCTAATACATTTGACCAGGGGTGCGGGGGGAAGCCCTGCCACACACTAAATTAGCTAATCCCATCATTCCTGGTGCGTAGCACGGGCTACATACTAGTACATATATATATATATATAATTATTTTTTAACCCAAAATATTAAAATAAATTATACTTAGATTAAAATATTAATTCTTAATATTATATTTATTAATTTAATAGTATTATATTTATATACGTGTATAATTTTTTATCGATAAATAGTTTTTTATATCAGTTTTAATATTATTTAAAAAAAAATTTCTCATGTATAAAAACAGAAAAATATTTTTTTATTATTAAAATACATCATTATTGTTAATAAATAATTAATTCTATTTAAAAGTATTATTTTTTATCCAAATTATAATTGATTTTTTTTTGTTTATTTAAAATAACAATTCATTTGTTTTTATTCAAATATTAAAATAAATTATATTTATTTATATTTTTTATTTTTATAATTAATATAAATAATAATAATTACTCTGTTCTTTTTAATATTAATTTAATAATATTGATATTATTAATAATAATTTAATAGTATTTTATTTATATTATCATGTATATAATATTTTTAATAAATAACTTTAAATATTTTGATATTAAATTATATTAGTTTTAATATATTTTAATATTAAATATATGATATTTAAGTATTTTTTTAAATAAATAAATGTTAAAAGTATTAAAATAACCTAATTATCAATTTCATTCATAATCATGCCAAACACATCGATTTGGAAGATGAAATTCATTTTCAAGGTAGTTTGAATTCTAGGTAGTTGGAACTCCCTAGAACTCAAACTCCTTCCGTGCCAAACGCAACCTAAGTTGAAAAGTTATTTTCCATGTGCTACCCAAACACCTCTAGGAACCAAATTTCAAAACCACTTCTAAAACTATAAAGCTATAAGTACAATTTTTGTGAAGCAAATTATTTAACTTATGGCTTCTGAAAACCAAACTTCTACCTCTTCTAACTACCAAACAGGCTATTAGTGATGGAGTCAGTAGTACATGCTATAATATAACTCATGTATCCTGCTCATCAATACTCGAGTTACTAGCATTTTTGCACTTGACACATCAATGCACAAGTCTTAAGGAACTATTATATGTCTTGCTTAATAGATTGCAGTTGTACCTTGCAACTTGGATGCATGGTGCATTACTTATTATCCTGATATGCTTCATGTAATTATTATGTGACTGTAGGTACATAAAATATCTTCGCCACGTGTAGGTCTACGAAGAAACGAAATCAATGGTCATATCTTGTCAGAAGATATTATTACCAAATATCGAGATAAAGCATTTATTAAGATGCTCGATAAGTCAAATCAACTGACAAAAGAGTACAATGGAACTTTTGTGGAAATGGATGTTACGAAGTAGTAGTGGCGAAATAAAGATTAAATAAAGGTAGATTGCGAATTAACAACGAAGTAAATAAAGAACCTAATGAAGAAAATGACTTGTCCAAAAAAGAGTATCGATGCGAAGACGATCTCGGGCGAAAATAAATTGTTGATCAAGAAATGAAGACAATTGTATAGACAAGGGGCCGGGGTTATCTCCGAATAGTAGTAACATTTGTAATGAAAATTGAAGTAGCGAACTAAAAGGTGAAATCACGTGAATTGTGTGAATATTAGCGAAGTAAGTATGAGTTGTATTCCACTTCACTAAATGCCTATAAAAGGAAACCTCAGGGCATTGTAAGAGGGGTTGAGTAATTTTGTATGGTGAGGGTTATGTTGTGAGAGTTGTTCCTTAGCTTTCATATTAGGGTCTGGGCTGTAAACTTAAGAAAATATTAGTAAGATCATCAATAAACTTTCACTTCGTCTTTGAATTTAATATAATGTCTTAGATTAGTTTCTATTTAGATAATTTGGGTGTGCTGTAGGATTTTCTACAGTTACATTTTGGCGTCCAGAAACAGGGAATGAAAAAGAGGGTTCACCCCACCTGAATTTTTCAAAGAAAATTGGTTTAAGTTCATAACTAGTGATTTTGTGGTAAACTCTTTACTCTTTAGTTTTGATGGTTCTTCTTCATGAAAGTTTGATTTTAGTACCTTTTGTTTGAGTTTTACAAAATTTTAAGAGTTTTATTCATCCTTTTATTTTCAAGATCTAGAGTATATAAAGATCTCTATAATATTTTGAAAACTTTATTGTGATTTTCGTTACTAAGAGGTGTTGGGTTTTAGAGAAGAAATTCGTTTAAGAGGTCATAAGCAACTCGGTTGTGTTATTTTTCATTAGTTGGTTTTCTAAGTAACTCAGTGAGTTGAATAACTCAGAGTTGGTATTATTGATCATAGTGTGGTTAAAAGGTGGAAATAGAATCATCGAATGATGAGAGCTGCAGAAATAACTCAGCATATGACAACTTTGAGAAGAAGTAAGTGTGATGAAGAAAGGCAGAGAGGAATAATGGAAACGGGAGAAACATTGGAAAGAGAGGAAGAAGGTTGGCAATGGGAGAAACTTTGACTGCATGAGAAAGGCATGGTACAGTCCAACAGCGGAATATCATCCCTAACAAAGATAAGTATCGAGAAGGATCAGTTCACACAACAGATACCGACATCGAAGAGGATGAAAAGCAAACCCGCGGAGAGATGGAGAGAAATGTTGATGAAGAAAATATGACGGTTGAGCAGCTAAGAGAGGGACTTCACCAAGAAAGAGAAAGAAAGGAAGACCTGGCAAAATAGAGAATAAAGCTCGTAAGACAAAACACAACTTTGATACATGAGAACGATCGACTTAAGGAGAAAAGATTCAACACGGACTCAAGAGAAAGAGCAAAGGATCATGAATTAAGGAAGAGCAGGAGTTCATTGAGAAGAGGACAATTACATTCAAGCGAAGGCGATGAAAAAAACAAGCGAAGAAGGATAAGAAGACATAGGGAAGATAATGAATTTTTTTTTTTTCGAAGAGCGCTAGAAGAGAGTAAAAGGGAGGCAAAAGGGAAGGAACAACAAACAAGATAGATAACGACCGTTAAGTCAAAATATATGCAACACCTGAGAAAAAGGAAGGACGAATCCGGAAGGAGGAATATAAATGATGAACAAGTGTGCAAGGAGCGGATTATACAAGCCCAGAATTGAGATGTTGTTTACTTTGAAGCAAAGAAATAAAGAAAGTCTGCGAAGTTTGGTAACGAGGTGGATGGCAATTTGCGATTATCTTGAGGGAAAAGTGCTAGAGGAGGATCTTCTTCGTGCATTTATTCATGCTTTGTATACCAAAGATCTTTTATAAAAAAGATTGTTCAGAATAAAAGATACAGTCCGAATGAAGGAGCTAAGAGCATATTAGGATGAACACATCGACTTAGATGAGAGGACCTAGGAATGCATTGAGTATCTCACCCGAAAAGACTGGAGAAATAGATGACCGAGAAATGCATTGAGTATCACAACCGAAAAGATTGGAGAAATGTGATTTTAATCAAGATCATAAGGTGTGTAGAAGAGAAGGGTCGGCATCTTATTCATGAACAACGAAGTCATCATAATACTAAGGAAGTGAGGCTTACGAACTTATAAATACAAGAGGTAAAGTGACAGACAGCGAAGGTAACCCAATATATGGCGAAGTGCAGAGGAGAGTAGATTGCAAGATTAACCTCCCTTGGAATCCATGATATATTAAGAAGTATTACCCATAAGTAAGAATAAGTTGTTATTTAATATAAAGAGCGAAGAAATATACTTGTCGTTTGATCAAAATATATAATGAAATATCTTCTCGCAAATGTCAAAGAGCGAAGGCACTATAAGACCCGAAATAAGGGATAATAAGACAACAAAATAATTAGCGAAAGCAAGAGGCACTCTAAGACTTGTTCAATAGGATGGTAAGCCCTTATGGGAAAAATAAGACCTCTTCAACAGGCCAGTAAGGCCTCATTAGGAGGCTGCATAAGTCCCCCAATTAAAAAATGTAAACCCTCCGCCTAGGGAGGCTAGGTACCCAATCTTTGGCGTGCACCCTAGTTCACACAAAGTGCAAGAGGCACAACTACATAAGACCTTTCACACGTCATATTGGGAAAACCCTAAAGATATCAAATAGGGGCAAAGATAATACCTATCAGCCGAGGATCCTCGATGGTCTTCGGTGAGGGGGTGCAGAAATATGACCAAGGCGCCGACGAATTCGGTTGAGCCATGGGTACCTGGGACGTATGGAGAGTTACCGGCCATTACCGTATGCCAAGTCCTGGCTACGATGCACTCGGTCCCAAAGAAACCCCACCTAGGGTGTGACTTCGTAACCATGAGCCATATCGGCGAAGAGATAAGAATTCACGAAAACAATTGATTGTTGCATAACTGGATGGGAGGGGCTCAACATGCATGTTAGGGGTACGCCTCCTTGAAAGGGCAGTTAGGGGAATAAAAAGGGACGGTACCTCCAGATTAGGGAGTTGTGTGACCTAAAGACAGCAATATCATGGGGTTTCTATTCACGGGAATAGTCAGGCCTGTTAATGGATATCCGATAACCGTTTCTGAATATCCGAATTCCGTTAGGTTAACTTCCTACATAACGGTTAACGGATATTGGAATCGGAAAACTTATCGGAATTTTTAGTGTTATCGTAACGGAACCGGATGTGCCACTTTCCGTTAGGTTAATATCCGATACCGATAGTGTATAACTATATCAGTAAATTATCGAAAATTTCCGATACGTAATACCCTTTAGGTTTACTATTTAGCCATTTAATTTCATCTCTCCTAAGTAGATATCGGAACTTATCGAAAATTATCGGAAGTTATCGAAAATTATTGGAAGATTTTTGGATCATGAGTAGATATATAAAATTTTCGGAAAAATATCGGATATCCGACAACCTTATCATAACAGAATCGGAATTGATTTTTAATAATCTGTCGGAAGTTATCGGATATCGGATATCCGTTAATTTTTAATGTAACGGTAGCGGCTGAGCCACTATCCGTTTCGTTAAGTGCCTTTGACAGCCCTACCTGTCATATTGTTGCGAAATAATATCCTGCAGAGGCAACAATACAAGAGATAAGATGAGATCAATGGACTATTACTCGCAAGAGTAATTGGGGCCAGCGAACTCACTGTCAAATAATGAAAACCCTAAGGCAAAGAGAAGACCTACAAAACAGGGTGAGGCGCAATAAGACCTTAACTAGGAGGCGAAATACGACCTTGGAGAATAACCAAAATAATTAAAGAAACAAAACAAAGGAAAATAAAGAAAATTTAAAATCATTATTGAATTTTTTTGTGATATTACTTCGAAGACAAGAAACTTAAAGCTGAGGCAACGAAGTCTAATGCGAAGAAGAGGCAATGAAGTCTAAGCAAGAAACTTCGAAATGTCACACGAAGTAGATGATGGAAACACAAAATCAACTTTGGAACTACACAAAAGAATAGAGGCAAGTATATACTTTAAATTTTAGTATTCTTTTGTGCATTCCCTTCGCGTGATTTTTCTTCGTTCATATAATTTCTCATCGCTCGAAAGCAAAAAACAGAGGCAAGTATATACTAGGACTAGATTTAATGTTTTTTACTTCCAAGGATGAGTGTAGCCTTATTAACACCAGTTTCTAAAAAATGTTTCAAAATCATAAATGTCCTAATAACGAGTCCTAATATCATGAAAGAAAAATGTTATACTAGTTAGGATAGGTCGAATATCTTAGCCATGTTATGTTAAATAGACTCTGACCATGTTACTCCTAGTATGTAGTAGAACTTTTATGTAACAGGTAGGAAATAAGCAGCGAATGAGATATAAAGAAAGAGAGATTAATAAATAGAAAGATCCACAAAATATGCGCCCAGTTCAAAACAAAATGTAATAAAGTAAGTAACGAAGAAGCGTCACAAAAAAAGAGAACAAGAGGATCAAGCCTGATTAATCAACTGACTCAAAGGGATGTGTTAGAGCACTGCTCGGTCGAACTCGCATGCGTTGCTATCTCAAGCATGTTTGTCAATGTTAGTGATCAAAATTATAAGTCTTAATTTCTAGCCTATTTATAGATGTCTCGGACTAGGACATAGATTGTGTAGTTGAGCATTAGACTTCACATCGTTCATTATTTGAAGACGAAGAAGTACTAAGAGGAGCTTGTGTAACTTCATCGACAAAAGGTATGTGGAGACTGAACCCATCTATCACTTGGAAAGTCTATTTCTACTCTATCTCCTATATTGAGACATAAGTCGTATTATGTATAGTTTTCTATTATACACATTTGAATTTCGAGCTGAGTTTATCTCGCTTACATATTTCTCGAAATATGTGTTGGCAAGCTTTCGCTTCGACCAAGTTCATCTTATATTCTTGACGAATGTCAGAATATGACCATGTGAAAATTTCCGAGTAACATCTTACATGGTTTGTGTGATACAATCATTTGGTGTAGACTTGGAATGTTTCGTTATGATTATTTCAATATCTTGAAAATTGCTTTGATGCTAATAGTGTGTGAAAACGTCTATTGTCATCCTATAAGAAAGTTTCAATGATTGAAATAAAGAGCTTAGAAACATGTAACCATGTTTGGATATAAACATAGTGTGTTCTCACATTTATGTGTAAGTCCAAAACCGGGAACCTGAAGTATGCGTACCTGTACGCGTACTGGCCGTTGTTGGATGTCTGGGAAAGTATGCGTACCCGTACGCATACTGGCGGAAGTCTCACGTCTGTGAATTTCTGCTGGAGTTTGGAAGTGTGAATTGGTATGCGCACCCGTACGCGTACTGGCATAACCATAACTCGGTCCGGCTACTTAAGTAGGCGTACCCGTTTGCATAGTTGAGTTGGTTACTTTCTAAAATCGGTTATACATGAACTTAAACATTTATAAATTAAGGAGTGCAATCTTTGCAAACCGTGGCTATAATGTTCATGAACTGATTCGAGTGAATCAAACCGATTTTGCTTCAATTGTGTTCTTGTATACTTCTATGAGAATATAGCAATTGAACGGCTCTTTAACTAGTTTCATTTGAGTCATTTGAACTAGTTATGGTTAAGATGAATAAGGTTGATATGAGAGTAATCATATGGATAACTTCGGTTAACTATTGTTGAGCCAACATGGTGTACACGTTTGGGTACGGTTACATAAACCTAAATGAGGGTACATTTACTTTGTGTGTAACAAGCTAAGTTCGATCTAACGGTTGAAAGATATTAGCTTGGTTGAATCCATTTTTTCATCTAACAGTGAATATTGAAAGCTTTGTTACCAACGTAACTTGGATTGCAAACCCTTATTTGAAAACTATATAAAGGAGAACTCTAGCAACTGGGAAACCTAATCCCCACACCTCTTGTGTGTTACTAGTTGCATCAACTAGAGTCGATTCTCCTTTAACCTTATGTTTCTATTGAGACCCTTTAGGTTAACGACTGGAAAGACTTCATTGGGATTGTGAAGCCAGACCCAACTATTTTCTTTGTAGTTGCGTGTTCTGATCTTGCCCGATTCTATCGTTTGAGTACTATCTTCTCTAAGATTTGCTCGAGATTTAATCTCCGATAGGAAAGATAAAAAGTAATCACAAACACCTTCGTCTCATCGTTTGTGATTCCACAATATCTAGTTTTTCCATCATACGATTTAGATTATTGTGAGGTAATTAATAATACTAGGCTGTTCTTCGGGAATATAAGTCCGGCTTATCAATTGGTTCCTGTTCACCTTGATTTATCAAAAGACGGAACAAAAACTCTTGGGTATTTCTGTGGGAGACCGATTTATTCAACCTATAGACTTTTCTGTGTGAGACATATTTGTTTATCAAGTCTACGACTTTGGGTCGTAGCAATTCTTGGTTGTGGGTGAGATCAGCTAAGGGAATCAAGTGCGTAGTATCCTGCTGGGATCAGAGACGTAAGGAATGCAACTTTAACTTGAATCAGTGTGAAATTGATTAAGGTTCAACTACAGTCCAGTCCGAAGTTCATTGGTAGTAGGCTAGTGTCTGTAGCGGCTTAATATAGTGTGGTGTTCAATCTGGACTAGATCCCAGGGTTTTTCTGCATTTGCAGTTTCCTCGTTAAAAAAACTTATGGTGTCTGTGTTATTTCTTTTCCGAATTATATTTTGTTATATAATTGAAATATCACTGGTTGTGCGTTAAGATCAATCAATTAGATAATCCAACCTTTGTTTGTTGATTTAAATTGATTGACACTTGAACATTGGTCTTTGGTATCGTTCAAGTTGTTTCACATAATAATTAGGCTCGCGGATTTCTATATGTTTGATTTGTTGATTACATTGTGAAACAGAGATATAAACTCTTGTATATACTTTTCTCCAGATTGAGTCTGACTGTCTAGTTGATTTTTATAGAAAGTATATTAGAATAAGTCCTCTCAGATTGCCAAACGAATTGTTAGGTGTGGTTGTTGTACCCCCGCATTTTCAATTGGTATCAGAGCAGGAAAACACGTTAAAGACCTCATAAGTCTGTGTTTGTAGAAATCTGATTATTATGGACGAGTCTATCTCTAATAACGTACTAGGTCAGAAATCACCAGATGATTTTCAAAGCTTGAATTCTCCTGAGAGAACTGTCACATCTGAGTCAATATCTAAATATTCTCCGAATGTAGAAACTGTTGTTTGGGAAACACGCCTAGAAGAACAGTTGGATGAACTTTCTGATTAAGGTGATTTAGATATTGATAGAGATGTTGATGAGGAAGTCTCAGTGTATGTTAAGTTTTTGGATTCATTGAAAATTAATAAGATTACAACTTCTCATGTCTCACCTCTTTTGACTCCTCTCTGTCGTGAAAACAAGAAATTGAAAAGGATTTACGGAGGTCTTTATGGTTGGAATCGCTCTTGCGAATCGATCCTCAAAGATTCCGAGGAAAACCTGAGTAGAAAGTCACTTGAATGTGATAATGTTTATCAAAAATACTTCTTGTTGGAAGAGAAAATTGCAGAAACTGAAGCAAGGATTAACTCACAGCAAACAAGTTTTGATGAAAGAGAAATCGCTTTTCTCGCTCGGGAAAAACGTCTTGAGGATGATTTAGCTGCTGCTCTTGATAAAATCAAGATGTTGGAAGATGACTTGAAAAAGTTCAATACTAGTTCAAGCAAATTAACCACTATGCTAGGAGCAAGTAAAAATCATCGTGATACACGAGGATTAGGCTATAAGGGAATAGATGCTCCAAGTATTAGCAAAGAGGTGAAATTTGTCAAGGCTAGTGATTCTTCTCAACAAAAGGTTTCCACTGATGGAAAAAGTGAAATACCTTCACCGACAGTTAAGGTTCAAAAGAGCAAAGTATATCAACCTCCAAGGTCGGCACACATGGATCGAGGTAAGAACATTCCTTAAGTTTTCCACTATTACGGAAATAAAGGTCATCGGGAAAGGAGATGTCGTTTCCGTATAAGGAATGATAAACTTCATGATGTTCTTGTTTGGGCATCACAAGAAGTTGTGAAACCAAGATCATATGTTAAGACTAATCCCCTTAATGTTACAGGTTGTAACTGTCCAACCTTTAGGCAAAGGAATCAGTGTTGTGATAAACCTATATTTTCCTATAAATGTCATACGAATCCTTTTCATAATCGTAATAGCTATAAAAAGGATAACTTCGTAAAGACGAAGAAAAGATCGGATGCTCCCAAATGGAGAAAGACTAACTTGCGAAAGAATAGTCAATCCAATTCTCTTCCGAGAATTCTAGAAGAGAGTAATGGGAAGAAGGTTCTGGTTGTTCCTAAACGCACTCAGAAGTGGATACCAAAGAAATTCAATGATGTTTTGAGTGTGAAAAGGAATAATCTCCCAGAAAATTCCATGACTATGGAGAAGGCAGTATCCATGATAGTTCTTTGGAAAGATGGATTTGGATATGAAAGGTTCTAAAAGCGATCTCTTTCATGATAATCCAAAAGTCACTTGTGGTGAGCAAGACATTGTTTACCTCAACAAAACTTGATTGTGTTGTAAGTGCATCCTCACCAAGGAATGCCCTGCTATGTATACGGTGAGGGAAGCACGAGAATTGGGGCTTACATGTTGCGTTAGGTACGATTTTGAATCTTTGGTAAGGCTGTAGAATTCAATTGGATTATTCTAAAAGGTATGTCTATAAACTTGAGCAAGATTTGTGTTTTTATCATTTGCTTAGATTACTTATAATGATCCATGTACCTTGCTTATCGTTCATTTCTACCTAACTTGATCTGTGTTTAAGGTTTGAAAATAGCAGTTCGGGATGTTCGGACTTCATGGTACACATACCAGGTATGCATACCATCATTTAAAATCAAAATCCAAGGGTTTTAGTAAGCATACCCGTTTGCATATTGCTCCAGGTCACGAAAATTTGTTTGCAAACCCGTATGCATACTGGCCTGTAGATGTCGATTTTCGGTAAACTTATTTTGGCTGTAACTTCTTCGTACGAACTCGGAATGACCTCATTCTTTTTGCATTATCTTCCTATTGAATCCTATTGAAAATGGAGATGATAATTTATGAATTTGGAAGAGTTAAGATTGGTCTTTATCCCGACTCTTGTTTTTGAGTGTTTTGCTCCGCTTTGTCGCTCTTGTTCCACTTCTCTTGGACTTGGACACTTGGATTCTTAGAGTAATTCTAATCTAAGCTCATTTTTAGCTTTTACAAGAATGTTTTTGGTGAATCACAAAGAAGGAAGTTCAAGAATGGGCAGTAGTACGTATTACTATGGGATTCTAGAATGTTCACAATCATCTTTTGTGAACTATGGTTCATGGTCGATAATGACTTTGTATGTTCTTCTTTGTTAAAAATATCTTTTTATACGCCTTTGGTAGCTATTCTATGTGTAAATCCGTGCAAAAAAGATTGATTCTACCCTCTAAGGACAAATCATCTTGTATGTGCATTACGAGTTTGTCTTGATGTCTAAGAAACTTCTTAAGAGAATTTATCTCTTGTGTTTTAGAAGGATTATTAAGGTATGGAATAACCATTATTGTGAGTACACATAGCTATTTCCAAAGTTTTCATCTTCAATGTTTTTAGATTTATTTATTTAAATTCTAAGTTATTTGGAAGATGATTTTTGCAATCTTAATCTTTATGATTTTATATATTGCAAATTGTTATGGGATATGTTGTTTACGTCCGTGAACCTGTGACTGTCCCATACTTGTTCAAAAGTTATCTCTATTATGTTGGCATGAAAGTATTGATAAAAGATAGAATGAACTTTTGACAAACAAAAGTTAAGCCTTTTATGTCATTATGCAAATATTGATGGAAGAAAGGATACACTTTTGTTTACAAGGATTAAGTCTATTATGTCATTGTGCAAATAGTGATGAAAAATAGAATGAATCCTTGTTTATTCCGCAGTATTGGTCGATCTACGATCCACATTTTTGTGTATATACTGTGTTGCTCCGTAAGTTCTCTTATGTCGAGCATGGCCAATTGAATTGATCATTTTGTGGTTGATTCAATTGAGATTTTGGATTCAAATCCATGTTTTTTTTCATGTGATTTGGTTATGTTCAAAGAAATCCTTCTTTTCTTGTAAAAGCAAGGTCGCATTTGTTGTTCTTTCGGGAAAGACATTTTATGGGGGAGAGTTCTTTTTGAACTTGTGCTTAATTGCCAAATCTTTGTGGGGAGTGCGGCTATGGAATATTATAGGAGTTATCTTGTATCTTTATAAACTCCTTGATGAATGCATTTAGCTTCGGCTTTATGATTGTATCTAAATAAGTTGGTATGTTATTCTCTTTTGGTCATGAAGTATCTCTATGAAAATTTCATGAGGATCCCACTAGTTTTCGTACCTTTGCCAATTTATATTGACAAAAGGGGGGAGAATTAATATGTAGTTTCATACTACAAATACATATGGTTTACGGATCATTATGTAAGGGGGAGTGGTTTTCATGTCGAGATGAAGTATTGACTAAGGGGGAGTGATACATATCACCATAGTATTGTTGTCAAAGTTGTGATACAATTGAACTTTGATGCTGTGTAATAATACTATGACACTATATAACAATGATTGAGAGCCTTTGTTTTCTCATTGTTATCGCTACGTATCTTCAACAACTATGATGCTGAGTTGAACACGTTTAGAATCATGGAGTACTTGGAAGTGACGAAGTTTTCGAGTCGTGTTAAAGATGCCTAGGAGATCAAGCATTTGGATGAGAAGCTACAAATTTTATTTATTTTGTAATCCATATGTATTGATAGTTTTGTCACTAAAATTGACAAAGGGGGAGATTGTTAGAGCACTGCTCGGTCGAACTCGCATGCGTTTCTATCTCAAGCATGTTTGTCTATGTTAGTGATCAAAACTATAAGTCTTGATTTCTAGCCTATTTATAGATGTCTCGGACTAGGACATAGATTGTGTAGTTGAGCATTAGACTTCACGGCGTTCATCATTTGAAGACGAAGAAGTACTAAGGGGAGCTTGTGGAACTTCATCGACAAAAGGTATGTGGAGACTGAAACTCATCTATCACTTGGAAAGTCTATTTCTACTATATCTCCTATATTGAGACATAAGTCGTATTATGTATAGTTTTCTATTATACACATTTGAGATTTCGAGCTGAGTTTATCCCGCTTACATATTTCTCGAAATATGTGTTAGCAAGCTTTCGCTTCGACCAAGTTCATCTTATATTCTTGACGAATATCAGAATATGGCCATGTGAAAATTGCCGAGTAACATCTTACATGGTTTGTGTGATACAATCATTTGGTGTATACTTGGAATGTTTCGTTATGATTATTTCAATATCTTAAAAAATTGCTTTGATGCTAATAGTGTGTGAAAACGTCTATTGTCATCCTCTAAGAAAGTTTCAATGATTGAAATAAAGAGCTTAGAAACATGTAACAATGTTTGGATATAAACATAGTGTGTTCTCACATTTATGTGTAAGTCCAAAACCGGGAACCTGAAGTATGCGTACCTGTACGCGTACTGGCGGTTATTGGATGTCTGGGAAAGTATGCGTACCCGTACGCATACTGGCGGAAGTCTCACGTCTGTGAATTTCTGCTTGAGTTTAGAAGTGTGAATTGGTATGCGAACTTGTACGCGTACTGGCATAACCCAAACTCGGTCCGGCTACTTAAGTATGCGTACCCATTTGCATACTTGAGTTGGTTAATTTCTAAAATCGGTTGTACATGAACTTAAACATTTATAAATTAAGGAATGCAATCTTTGCAAACAGTGGCTATAATGTTCATGAACTGATTCGAGTGAATCAAACCGATTTTGCTTCAATTGTGTTTTTGTATACTTCTATGAGAATATAGTAATTGAACGGCTCTTTACCTAGTGTCATTTGAGTCATTTGAACTAGTTATGGTTAAGATGAATAAGGTTGATATGTGACCAATCATATGGCTAACTTCAGTTAACTATTGTTGAGCCAACATGGTGTACACGTTTGGGTACGGTTACATAAACCTAAATGAGGGTACATTTCATTTGTGTGTAACAAGCTAAGTTCGATCTAACGGTTGAAAGATATTAGATTGGTTGAATCCATTTTTTCATCTAACAGTGAATATTGAATGCTTTGTTACCAACGTAACTTGGATTGTAAACCCTGATTTGAAAACTATATAAAGGTGAACTCTAGCAACTGAAAAACCTAATCCCCACACCTCCTGTGTCTTACTAGTTGCATCAACTAGAGTTGATTCTCCTTTAACCTTAGGTTTCTATTGAGACCCTTTAGGTTAACGACTTGAAAGACTTCATTGGGATTGTGAAGCCAAACCCAACTATTTTCTTTGTAGTTGCGTGTTCTGATCTTGCCTGATTCTATCGTTTGAGTACTATCTTCTCTAAGATTTGTGATAGACACATTTATGTGTCTATTTACATCTCTTTTATATATAGTGTTAGTACCCATTTTTGTACTAATTTTTGTATTTTATCCCTTATAGGTTTTTTTTATGAAAAATAGGCTTTTGCCGCAAAATTGGCTCGAAAAGTTGTTAAAGGCTCCTGGGAGGACATTTGCTATTCGGACTCTCATTTTGGATAAGGGGTAACCCATTTCCAAGCAGCTGCTAAGCACAGACCGGGACTGGATAGGGGGAGGTCACATTTCTTCACGTTTTCAAAAACAGAAAAATGGCGGAATTTGTTTCTTTCACAGACGATTTTTTGGATGGATTGTTGATCGATTTTTAGGGAGATTAAAGGGCTGAATTTGATTGGGTTTGTTCCTATGGACTTAACAGGCGAGGTAAGGGTGTTGGAATGGATCCAAAGTGGCTAGAACTCGAATTGGAGGTGAAAAAAAGGTTAAAAATATTACGGTTTATTTTGGGCAAGTTTCTTGGTTTATTTTTGGAAACTTACGTGAAGAAGAGGAAGGAAACTCTTCTTAGAGATTTGTTTCTATCACGGGAGGAGTTTGGACAGCTGAGAACACGTGAAACAGAAGAAAAAAAAGAAATATCGCAACTTGCTGTGGAGGAAAAAACCAAAGTTATTCTCGAATTTTCTTTGCTCTACTATGTATAAAAGGGTTGGTTCGAGTCCTAGGAAGGTAACCAAGACCTTAGGGGAAAGTTTAGAGCCTTAGAGAAGCCAGAAAAATCATTAGAAGAAGATCGGGTTCTGCTGCTGCTGCTGTTGCCGGAGAAGACGAAGAACACAGAACAACGAAAAAAGTAAGTTGCAGAGGCAGACTTATTTTCAGTGACAACGAGTTACGGTCGCATCATCCTGCAGTCACCGAAGCTTTTCAGCAACGATTCCGTCCGCTGTATTAGACTTTCAGCGACTACAGTATACCCTTTTCTCTCTTGTAATCAATTTTTTAGCCATAAACATGTATTTTGAGAACACGATTAATATGAGGAGCTAAACCTCTTAGCCGAGGCGACGGAGGAAGCCACTGTTCCATGAAAAGTGGTATAGTTCTATTTTAATTATTTATTGCAATTATTTTACATGATTATTTGCATAGAACTTAAAAGAAAAATTGATTTTTATTGAGTAGTTGTGAGTTGTTTTGATGGAACATGCTAGGTTTTAAAACTTTTGATGTTTCATGCTTTGTGATTACAACTACTACTTCAAAAATCTATTAGAGGCAAATATTAGAATCACTTTAAAGAAGAATATTGCATGAATATTGATTAGAGTTTATCAATTAATTGGTCAATGGTGGAATCCAGAGTCTCGGTATTTTCTTATTATTATTGAAACAATTTTATTTAATTTTCAAAAATCCTTCACAAGCCCGAGTTGAACGAACTTTACTCACCACTTTCACTACAACTTAAAATTCACATCAATTTTTGGCTCCGCCGACGCGGACTTGTTTTTAGGGTTTTAGATTTATTTTTATTTTTATTTATTTTTGTTCTATTTTACGTTTTTGGGTATTCGTCTTTTGTCTACAGGTTTTGGAACGTAAAGAAAAAAATTGAGCCAAGGAGTTTGGTGATTTCGTAAAGACTTGGAGCAAAAGATTAAAGCGAAAAGAACGGAAAAGAAGACAACTTTATTTTAGTTATTTTAGTTTTTTTTTTTTTAGTTTTTTTTTTTTAGGGTTTTGTTTATTTATTTATTTTTAGAAAAAAAAAATTGTATTAGGGTTTCTGTATTATTTTATTATTTTGTAATTTTTCTTTTCTTTTTTTGGACTTTTTGGACATTGGACACTATTTTTAATTTTAATTTTTATATACCCTACGGAAGGGTATCCTTAAATATAAAAACTGTTCGCAGAGAAGGAGGACAATTACGATATTGTCTCTGCACCTTGGGTTCGTACACTGACACATGAGTCAGTGGCCCGAGTCGACTACAACCGATTCATCCCCCGTCTGGAACGAGAAGTAAGGTTCTGAACGCTCGCGAATCCCCTGTCAGCGAGTTACTGTATTCCTTAAGGTGCATATCTGCTGAGGACCTGAATACGGATATTTACTTTTCTAGTAAAGGGCAAGGCCTGGCCATACAAGATAAGGGTTCGGATTTCATCACCGTTCTCTTCTTGCCCGCCTTAGGAAAACGATACTGAACGCGAACCTAAGCTTAAAATATTGACTAGAACGAGACCGATAGGGTAACGAGCTTGTAGGAAAGTCGTTCAAAAGGATCGTATTGGGTATTTTGTTAGCCTAACTCAAAGTTCAGGAAGATTACTGTAAGTCGATTAGAGCCGCCTTGTAATCCAAGGAAGCGTTGCCAAAGAGGTAGGGGTATCAAAGCTCCTCTGAGCTTCTCCTACTTCGACTTACTTTATTCGGATAGTCCTACGAGGTTTGCTAAAATTGTACCCAGTTTCCTCTTGGAAGAGTAGAAGCTGGTCTAGAAACAATCTAAGTGGAGCCATCATGCTTTTTGTTTGCTAGAAATTAATAGGGTTGATTTGGTTGAGTCGTCCTTGATTTGTGATTGCTTATCCTTCCAATTTTAGGAAAATCTTGTGTATGCCTGAACGTAAAAGAGACTCCCTAGGTAGATTTGTAAAAGAAAAACCTAGCAGTTCTAAGCGTCTTGATTACCTTAATCTAGAAGGTCCAATTTTTGGAGAGTCCTGTGTTGAACATTCTCCTGAAGAGAGAATCCCTAACACTCCGATAGCACCAGAAATGGCTACTTTGAAAGCTTTATTAAATCCGACTAGGACTACTCGTCCCTCGTGTATTAAGTTAGCTGACACAGAAGCCACCTATGAACTTAAACCTGGGACCATACAGATGCTCCCAATCTTTTTAGGGAAAGAAAATGAAAACCCCTATTTCCATGTTAGGGATTTTGAAGAAATTTGCAGTACCCTAAGAATTAGAGGCTTAGATGATGATGCTTTGAAACTTAGGTTATTTCCTTTTTCCCTGAAAGATAAAGCCAAATCGTGGTTGTATAGTTTGACTGCTGAGTCAATCGAAACATATGAACAACTTACATCTGCCTTTTTCAATAAGTTTTTCCCTAGGCATAAGACATCGTCTATTAGGACGCAAATCTGCACATTCTCACAACAAGAGGGAGAATCTTTGTATAGGTATTTGGAAAGGTTCAATGATTTGTTAACACAATGTCCTCACCATGGTTTAGAAAAGGTTAGGCTAGTTCAGATCCTTTATGAGGGTTTAGATTATCCCACAATATCCACGGTTGAAGCTTTGTGTACAGGTGGGTTTGAGAACCAAACTGTTGATGCGGCAATGGCATTTTTGAATGAAGCCGCCGAAAAGACCCAACAATGGGAAAATAGTAGGGAACCCCGGAAAACGATTCTTCTAAGCAGAGGAAACGTTAATAGAATAGAAGGAGGCTCTGAATCAGATGTCAAGATTGCAGCGATAGCTAAGAGGTTAGAAGATCTAGAAATGGGTCACGCTAGTTGTAGGTTGGAGCCTTTTTGGGAAGGCCAGAATAATGCAGAGCAAGCCAATGCTCTTTATAATAACACTAGATTCGATAATCGTCAGAAATTTGACCCATATTCAGAAACCTATAATCCTGGGTGGAGAAACCATCCGAACTTTTCATGGTCTAAGGGCCAGAATCAAGGTCAGTTTAGTAACTCTAATGCTCCCCCATATTTTAGTTATGCTAAGAATCCTTCAGGGCCAGCTCAATTTCAGAATCAGTCGGATAAGAGAATCCTAAGCCTAGAGGAGTCCATCGTGTTGTTAACTCAGCAAACTGCAAAACTTCAGCAATCAGTAGAACAAAGTCTACAAGTTAGTAACAAGATAGGACAAGAAAATAGTCGGGTTATTTCCGAGTTGAGAACCAAGATTAGTTTGATAAATGAGTCTTTGAGAGAAAAAGGTAGGTTTCCTAGTCAAACACAACCCAACCCTAGAGGAGTTCATGAATTAAATATAAAACAATTGAATGCTATTAGAACCCTTAGGAGTGGTAGAATTGTAGACAACAAGGTAACCATGCCCGATAGTGAACCTACTGTAGTTCAACCCTAAAGATCTCACCCCTCAGGACCACCCATAGCTGAAGAGACCGATAAAGTTTCTGATGATGTAAATTCGGCCCTTGGGAGGTCTGATTTTCTACCTAGAGCCCCATTTCCACAGCTACTAGTACCAACAAAGAATGAATCCAACTTTAATGACATTATGGAGGTTTTTAAGAAAGTCACCATAAACCTTCCGTTACTAGAAGCAATTAGGCAACTTCCGGCTTATGCCAAGTTCCTCAAGGATATGTGTACGCGAAAGCGAAAGCTTAGTGTCCCTAAAAAAGCCTTTTTAGCCTGTCATGTAAGTTCGATCATTCAGAACACCACAACTCCTAAGTATAAAGACCCAGGTGCCCCTACCATTGCTTGCACGATAGGAAAACACAGGGTAGAAAAAGCTTTACTTGACTTAGGAGCTAGTGTGAACTTACTTCCGTACCATGTGTACTTACAACTGGGACTTGGTGAATTGAAACCCACCAAGATAACACTGCAGTTAGCTGATAGGTCTGTTAAAATTCCTCGTGGTGTGATAGAAGATGTTCTTATTGAGGTCGACAAGTTTATTTATCCTGTGGATTTTGTAGTCCTAGATACACAACCTGTCCCTGACTCAGAGAATCAAATACCGGTGATTTTAGGTCGCCCATTTTTAGCCACGTCTAATGCCGTTATCAACTGTAGGACCGGACTTATGAACATATCCTTTGGTAATATGACCACTGAACTAAATGTCTGTAATGTTACTAGACAACCTTCTGATGATTTAGAGGAAGTGAATATGATTAGTACTTTGTTTCAGGATCTAGTTCAGGATAGTTGGGACGACACTTTGTTTGGTGATTCTTTAGATGAATTTGATGAGACAATTATCTTAGGTAAGATAGATGACCAAACTTTAGAACTAGAAGAAGCCCTCGAATATTTTAAGGACTCTACAGACCCAGAAATTCAGTCACTAGTGTTAGGTCTTTCTGTGAGTAATGATGACTCTAAGTTTGGGGGTAGAAAACTGGAAGAAGCTCTTGAGTATTTTAAAGACTCTGAGGATCCTGAAATTCAAGCAATAATTAGAGGTTTGTCTGAGAATACTGACTACCCTAATTTTTGGGGTAGTGATGGTCAAGTATCCTTATTAGAAGTCCCTACTTGGGACTCGAGTCCAGTGTGCCTGAGGTATTACTTGAGTCTGTCCTGACTCCACAACCCGATCCTCCTGATACTTTCCAGGAATTGGGAACTCATAGTTCAGAAAAGTATGTTTGTCAAGACACTCACATGAAGCCTAAGAGGGCGTCACAGATAATCCCAGTTGTCTTGCAAGAAAGTTTAGATCAGGTTGTGCTCCATCTGTTAATTTTTCTAATCCTGTGCAGTTGTCTCATATTAGTGGTAGTGCTATTTGGTTCTGATGACCCACAGTTATTTCGACTACTGATATATGATTTGAAAGGGAATTAGCCATTTTACGGTACTTGATGTCTGGCTGAAGACTTTAAACTTAGCACTTCTTGGGAGGTAACCCATGGTTCATGTAACACGGTAATATCTTTCCTTAACTCTTTTTCTTCAAATGGTAACAGTTTCTCCTTGTTCATGCTTTTAATTTTATCTTTAGAACATTGAGGACAATGTTAGATTTAAGTTTGGGGGTATGGGAGAAACTTTTTAGTTGCATTATAAACTCCAGAGCCTAGAAATTTATGCCTATTAAGGATGGCACTAACCAATCTGATTAGATGGAAACATTTATAAGAGTCTATTCATAAAAGCACAGAGCTCAGGTGTTAGAAATAACATGATAGTTTCGCCATATCTCGTTGAGTCCTTTTCATTTCTATTTTTATTTTCTTTTCTTTTAAAAATATGTTTCTCTAAGTGATTAGGTGGGGCTCACGATTCAAGTTGTTACCAATGCTAGGGTGAAATAGAGTGATTGAGATA
>JAJJMB010002292.1:3727587-3746483 GCA_023531105.1 Papaver atlanticum | reverse complement strand
AAGTATATTAATACAAGAAATCACTTTACTCGAAACAATTTTTGCAATTTTTTTTTTTTTTGTTTGTTTGAGTAATTACACGATCCATCATTAAAGCAAATGAATTACTCGGTAATTAACAAAGGGCTAGTTCTACCTGTCTTTGTTTAAATGAACATGTGAAGATTCTAAATGTGAGAGAAACAAGGGAACACATGCATAGGCCGTTCAGCGGGTGATACGAAAGAATCATTCAGGATAACACGTCTGCATCACCTTGATTGTATCAAATTCAAGGTTGTCAAGATTCTAAATGTTAGAGAAACAAGGGAACATATATATAGGCTAATCAGCGAGAGATACGAATGAATCATCAGGATAACATGGTTGCATCGCATTGATAATAACAAGTTCAAGGCTGTCAAGATTCCTAATGTCGAGACTACTCAACCAAAAGAGTAGCCACTTGTGCACAATTATGTTATGCATGCATTTACAGCCATAAATGGTTGATGGTTCTTAGTTGTGACAAAGCGACAAGTTTGAAGATACTAACCTGCAAAGTGATTTTCCTTCCTATATACGTACGTGTATTGGTGACGACTAAGATCTTCAGAACAAGTCTTTGATCTCTAAACTGTGTCCACCAAAGGTGAAGGGCACCAAATTAAGAAGCCATTGGAAGTAGTAGAAATAAATGCCTTCAACACTCAGGAGTCATTTATCCGCAATTTTATTCAGGAAAATGTCAATGCAATTTTGTATACACATAAATGCTGTAAATGAAAAGAAAGATAACAACGATACAATCATTTGACTCCAAATATGTGTTCTTCATCATATGCTTGAAGAAGAAATTTTGCAATTTATCGGTTTACTTGCACTATAAAAGCATGGATTTACTATCTCCATTGTTTTTGCTCTACCATGATACAATCGGTAACTATTACTGAACTCTATTTTTACTACTTATCCTAATCTTAACACCTTTGACCTTAATCAATTAAATTATAAAAAAAAAAATACGGCAATGGTGTAGGAAACCAACAGCAGGTAATCAGATTCTAATTGTTAACCAATTACCAGACATACATACTCATTTTTAAATAGAGTTCAAGGCTCTTAAGTTCTGGCAATGTATGTGTTTATCGATATCAATATTTTCTTGGTACTTATTATCCCATTCATGCACATCTACGGATATCATATCATATTGCACCATGGCAATCTTTGGTTGTTAGTTGTTCCAAGGCATAAGATGGGTATCGATATTCTCTTAAGGCGTGCAATATACTATATTAGCAATGTCTTGTAAACAAGAAAGTTATTATAAAGAGAAGTTCAGGTGAAGTCAAACCATGGCTGCTGGCGGCCAAAATTAGCACCAGCATACGAGTAATCAAGTTTATCTGTATTCGGGAGATTTATTGTAGTATGAAAATACAATAAATAGAATACTAACTCGATTATGCTATCCTTAACCTATTGCAACAAGGACGTAGTAAGCGAAAAATGCAGAAACGAAATTGCCAGACTAGGTATGCTCTAAAAACTAATTAATAGATGCCTTACTAGCAGTGGAGGATGTTGAAAGCATAATCAGATTTAGTCCAACCTGTGTCACATTTCTATCGTTAAAATTAGGTTGTTTGCACATTTAGACAGTTCAATCCAGTACATGAACTCACAATATATCAGTATAAGAAAAAAAAAAGAAAAAAAATCTAATTCAGGGGTTAAATTGATCCTTCTAGTGCTAATAATGGGTGTCTCATTATATTAATCAAAAAATAGTAGAATGATTTATCGTCAGTCAAGAGAAAATCCAAGTTACCTGAATCATTTGCTGAAGAATAGAGATGGTTTTGAGAGAAGGATGGATGCATGGATGGATGATGATCTCTCCAATTTGGGATTCTAAACTGATTCGGTGGGCAAAACTAGTTAAGATGTCTTATGTGATGTGTCTGGGAGCTCCATCAAAATTCTTTGAGAGAATTACTGAGAAACAGGAAAAAATTGAAGAAATGGAGAGAGAGTAAAGTTATTTCTTGTATCCGCGGAGTAATAAAGTTGTTTCTTGTTTGCCAACCAGAAACAAAAACAATTCCTCAATATCGAAAGAATTTAACCCTGTTTGGATATAACTACAGAATTTTTGACTTTTTAAAACAAAATTTATAAAAGTTATTTTTGGGTGCATAATTTCATTTCGTAAAAGCAAAAAAGTCTTCATGAAGCGAAAAAAATTTGCTTCCGACTTCTGCTAAGTTTTATAAATCATTTAGATATTTGGTTTCTAAACTAATTTTTAGCTTCTTCTTTTAATAAAGTTGAAAAGTTATTCATCATGTGGTAACTAAATACCTCTAGGAACCAAATTTCGGAACCACTTCTAAAACTAAAAAGTACCATTTTTGTGAAGCAAATTATTTTACTTATGGCTTCTAAAAACCACCCTTCTACTTCTGATTATGCTATTAGTGATGGAGATGGTAAAACTAAAACATGCTATCAAATAACTCATGTATCCTGATTTTTCACTCACCAATGCTAGAGTTACTAGCACTTTCGCACTTAACACATCAATGCATAAGTCTTAAGGAACTAATATTTGTCTTGCTTAATTGATTGCACCTGTACCTTGCAACTTGGATGCATAGTGCGTTAGTTGTTATCCTGATATGCTACATGTAACTATTATGTGACAGGTATAGAATTGGCATGGCAATGGAAACAGAAGTTCTTGCAACAACAAAACCAAACGCGAGCGATCGGATACAGAGAAGTTGTTAATTCGATTCTTCATGTTCCCTAGACAGAGATGATTAAGTACACACTGTTGTTGGTAAGTTAAAATATCATTTTACACCATCTGTTTATATGCTTATTGTTTGAACATTACATCAAAACACAAGGCTGTCGAGATACTAACTGCTGGAAAACGCAGACATTGATCACTAACTAACAGCATAAACAACCAAACGTGTGCATCATTACAGATTTTTCTAGGTAGTAATCCATGCATGCAAGTAGATACATTGCACATCTGTTTATATATATTTATTTATTTCGCATATTCATCGATGCTATACAGTCTGGTAGGGGACACACTATTCATCATTAATGGGAAAACAATGCAGAGACAGTGGCGCATATAGAGGAAGTACCACCAGGACCACCACATGAATGTATCCCCTTGCTGGCTGTACGTTGTAGCCCGAGTCCTGACTATAAAAGGAGCACCAGATGGGAACCAATAACCATCATCAAAATATCATTTTCTACATTAACTTGTATATCTAATCAAAATCGTTCTTCGTTTTCTTCTAAACAAGGCAAAAATGTCTTCCTCAAACAAAACTTTCCATGCTCGTTCAATCAGTTTGCCCACCAGATCCAACCCACTCGCTGCTGCAGTTGAGGAACAACTCTGCAAATTGAGATCTTCACTTCTCACCTCATCTATCTCCAACAACTTGGTTGCTCTAAAGGACTTGTATGAATGTGTTGAGGATTTCCTCTCTACGGAAGATGGAAAATGCTTAGACGCAGTCTTGGACAGATCTGTCATGTTGTTGGATGTCTGTGGAACCATAAAGGATGTATCGTCTCAAATGAAGCAATCTGCCCAAGATCTTCAATCATCTATCCGAAGGCAATCAAATGAGTTTGACGCGTACATGACCTCAAGAAAGAAAGTCTGCAAGGTCATCCAAAAATGCCTTTCAGATCTTAAGAAAAACACCAACAAGAACAATGACCTCGTTATCGATGTCCTAACAGAAGTTGAAGCAACTACGCTTGCAGTTTTTGAATCTATCTTGTCTTTCCTATCTGCACCAAAGCAAAGGTCCCTAGTCTCAAAGTTGACCAACAAAAGTGCAACCCAACAAGTTGTCAATGAAGTAACCAAGATCGATGCCGCATTGAAATCCAAAGTCATTGAAGCAAAAGAAGTGCAGAAGTCATTGGCTACCCTTGAAATGAACCTTCAAGAACTTGAAGATGGACTAGAATCTGTCTTTAGGTGTCTGATCAAGAACCGAGTTTCACTTCTTAACATCCTAAACCAATAGATCCATAGATATTTCACCTCCCATTGGTATTTTCCGCCTTTTATTAGGAAATGCCTAATGGAATTTTTACTGTACATACTGTATACAAATGAGAAACAAAGTATATTAATACAAGAAATCACTTTACTCGAAACAATTTTTGCAAATTATCTTTCTTTTTTTTTCTTTTTTTTAAGTATTACACGATCCACCAATAACGCAAACTAATTACTCGGTAATTAATTAAGGTCTTGTTCTACCTGTCTTTGTTTAAATGATTAAGGAAGCATTGACATTGTTTTTTAATATATGAGATGAACATGTGAAGATTCTAAATGTTAGAGAAACAAGGGGCATACGCATAGGCTGTTCAGCAAGAGATACGAAAGAATCATTCAGGATGCGCGTCTGTGTCACATATTGTACTAATTAAATTCAAGGTTGTCAAGATTCTAATTGTTAGAGAAACAAGGGAACATATGTATAGGATGTTCAGCGAGAGATACGGAAAAATTATCCAGGATAACGCGTTAGCATCACATCAGATTGATTATAACAAATACAAGGCTGTCAGATTTTAATTGCTAAGAATTACCAGACAAACACTCATTTTTAAAAAGAGCTCAAAGCTCTTAAGTTCTGGCAATGTGTGTGTTTATTAATGTCAATATTTTCTTGGTACGTGGTATCCCATTCATGCACATATCCTTGGTTATTTTCTTGGATATCGTATCATATTGCACGTACCATCGTTATCCTTGGTTGTTCTAAGTATGTAAGAAGGCGTAATATGGGCATCACTAGTCTCTGAAGGCATGCAATTTACTATATGTTGTATTCTTCTTAGTTCAATCAAGAGACAACTATAAATAAACAACCAAAATGAATAAATCTGCATTATTCAATCATGAACCGATATTCAAACTGGACAAAGCAAGCAAATGTGTACCTGATTCTTCATGTGGATTGCATCCAAATAAGCAGCGCCATCGGAGTTGGCGACACTAGATCTTCTACTCATTTCTTCCAAATTTGTCCAATTAGAAGCATTGCCTTGAGGCAAAGGTAACGCAACATGCAAACGTCTAGATTACCCACCTGCACTGCATTTTTAAGGCTAGAGTTTGCTGAAAAGTCTTAATCTAGAGGTTACAAATTTTGTCACTTTTTTTTTCTTGACGGGCCAGGATAATCAGAAAAAATTGAACAACTTGCTAATCTTCTGCGGCCAAATGGTTGATTTTGTCACTGTTCAATTGACTGTCCCTTGCAACTTAATTGGATATATAGTTCTTTAGTTCCTATCTTGATATGCTAGATGTTATTAGATAACAGGAATAATAAAAATTCGCATAACAATCAAATGAACAATAGAAGGATACACAAGAGGAGGAGCCATTTGATTTATCTTGCTTCTGAGACGGATAATTAATAAATTGCACACTGTAAGTAAGCTGAAATATCATCTTACTTACACCATCTGTTTACATGCTTGTTGGTTCCTAAGTTTGAACATTTAATAATGAAACGCAAGGCTGTCAAGTTTCCAACGGTTGGGAAACGTATATATCGCTAATTCTATATGATTCATTTTTCATCAAAAAAAAAATGATTCATATATTGGTTGATGCTATAGAGTCAGTAGGGGACATACTATTTGTCATTGATGGAGGGAACAATGCAGAGACAATGGCGCGTATAGAGGAAGTTCCACCACATAAATACATCTTGCTGTGCATTGTAGCCCGAGTCCTGACTATAAAAAGAGCACCAGGTGAGAACCAATAACCATCATCGAAATATCATCTTCTACATTAACTTGTATATCTAATCCAAAACGTTCTTAGTTTTCTTTCTAAATAAGGCGAAAATGTCTTCCTCAAACAAAACATTCCATGCTCGTTCAATCAGTTTGCCCACCAGATCCAACCCCCTCGTTGCTGCAGTTGAGGAACAACTCTGCAAATTGAGATCTTCAGTCCTCACCTCATCCATCTCCAACAACTTGGTTGCTCTAAATGACTTGTATGAATGTGTTGAGGATTTCCTCTCTACCGAAGATGGAAAATGCCTAGAGGCAGTCTTGGACAGATCTGTCATGTTGTTGGATGTCTGTGGAACTATTAAGGATGTTTCGTCTCAAATGAAGCAATCTGCCCAAGATCTTCAATCATCTATCCGAAGGCAATCAAATGAATTTGACGCATACATGACCTCAAGAAAGAAAGTCTCCAAAGTCATTCAGAAATGCCTTTCAGATCTTAAGAAAAACACCAACAAAAACAATGACCTCGTCACCGATGTCCTAACAGAAGTTGAAGCAACTACGCTTGCAGTTTTTGAATCTATCCTGTCTTTCCTATCCGCACCAAAGCAAAGGTCACTAGTCTCAAAGTTGACCGCCAAAAGTGCAACCCAACAAGTTGTCAATGAAGTAACCAAGGTCGATTTCGCATTGAAATCCAAAGTCATTGAAGCAAAAGAAGTGCAGAAGTCATTGGCTTCCCTTGAGATGAACCTTGAAGAACTTGAAGATGGATTAGAATCTGTCTATAGGTGTCTGATCAAGAACCGAGTTTCACTTCTTAACATCCTCAACCAATAGATCCATAGATATATTCACTTCCCATTGGTATTTTCCGCCTTTTATTAGGAAATGCCTTATGGAATTTGACTGTAAATATTGTATATAAAAGAAAAACAAAGTAAATCAATACAAGAAAAACACTTTACTCGAAACAATTGTTCATCAATTTTTTTTATCGTCTTTTCTGATGTTTCTGCAAATTTACATTTGGTAATTATATGTTCCATCACTAAAGCACATGAACTACTCAATTAAGATCCAGAATGATTAAGGAAGCATTGACATTTGATTAATATATCAAATGAGCATGTGAAGATACTAATTGTCAGAGCTAGCAAGGGAACATATGCACAGAACTTGAAGCTGTCTAGATTCCATATGTTCGTAAACTTAGATCTTCGATACCAAACCGTGTGTGTGACCTATCATTTAAGCATATTACACCATGAATGATACTGATTGTGAGCATATAATATTAGAACTTATCTTAATTGCATTCGTGATCTTAAATAGAGCTCTGACAACCATTTAAGTTCCAGCTGGTAGAATATCAAAAAAAGAAAAAAAGAAAAAAAGGATTCTACATATCCTGAATTTAAAGAGAGGTGACAAAGGAATCATAAAGACAGTTACAAAGTGGTAGATGCACAAACAGTGCCACTCAAGCACACATGCATATTCATATACATTAGCATGTACAGATTTAAGCAATGACAAAGAGAGGCAGATATAAGAGATGCTAACAAAACAAACAACTGCTCTTCATTCAGCATTTCAAATTTTATATGCATTTCTTTTGTCACCGTTAACATGAACAACCAGCAGACATGGTAGATAGTTGCAGTAGTTCCACCACATGCTAACCTGAAAGAAGTGACCATGATAGCCTTAAAGGGATTCCTCATGTCCCCTTTAGCTTTGTATATATACACTGCAATACCAATAACCAATACCAACACCGTAAGAAAAAAATCACAGTTACAACTTTTGATTTGGAAAGATATTTGATGATGCTGTTAATTTCATCTTGAAATTTACTATCTAGATATCCAGTTATGAGCCTTGAACACATGAATTTTGAATCGAGGAACCCGGTCTATTATTATCTCCTGTTATTGATGAAGTCATTGCGAATTGTTGATTTGGTTGACAATTGTGGAATCGCAAATGGTTCATATTCTGTCAAGATGTTATCATCGAGTCCAAAAACTGGTGTTATCATCGAGTCCAAAAACTGGATTGAGACGTTAATTTGCATTTGCTATGAATGTCAATGCTATTAGTGTTCGTTTTGCTAGAGCTAGAAAGAGGTTCAGACAGGAATGAACCGACTCAAAGACCCAACGACTACCGGCAGAAACAAGGAGACTTTGCTGGAACAGAGCAGTACCTAAACTATGATTGAGTTAATCTGGCTAGCATTTCTTACACTGCTGCTGGTGATACAAAATTCCTTCTACTTATACAATATAGACTAGTGAAAACCGCATGCGCTATGCGCCTGCCACCTAAACTCACCTATACACAAAAAATTTGTTTATAAGCAACACTTGCACATTAGTTGAAGGTTCACGAAGCTGTGCTGTAAGCATAGAGCAAACTCATTTTTAGCCTTTTATAAAAGAGTACTGTGTGCTTGCAGCATACACCTATTTTTAGAGGGTTTTCAACATAACTTTAAAGTTTAAACGCTGTTAGTTGCCGACCTGCCTAATCTCAGTCTTTCCGCAACAATAATGCATTCAGTAACAATTACTATCTAAATTTCCATACCTTTCATTTATGTTAATAAAGAAACTTACATTGTTGATAAACAGGTTGAGGATGAATTTGCTTGTCAAAACCCAAAGATGTCAACCTTACCTACCACAGATTCTAACAAAAATGTAGAACTTAGTTACTACTTAGATACATCAAACCCTATCTACTTAGTATGTATTATCAAGATGAAGAATCAGTTAGTATTGGTGGGTCATTTCACTGAATTGTCTTTTGGTTAATTCTACAAACACTTAAGGCTCAACAATCAGATAAGATAAAGTTATAAGTAATAAATGCACATCTTACTCAGCCAGAGAACTTAAATTGCACAACACCACCAAATTCGAATATACTGCTTGAAACAATGGTGTATACACATTCGAAGCTACTCTAACAAAATTAATCTTCCCATAGAATTAAGGTACCTGGAATTGGTGAGAATGCTTGATGTTGTCTGTATCAACCACCATCATCATCAACAACTAACGAATGTTTATATAAACTGATCACGAAAAATATCAAGAATTGATTTTGAGGACGCATTCCAAATTTAAGGGTAACTATTTAATCTTTCGATCTCCGATTTTCAGTTTTACTCTGATGATTTCGGGAAAAAAACTTTTCTATAACACGATTGACCGTTTTACCCTGTATAGAAAGATACCCGAATTACTCGTTTTATTCAGTAAGATCAAAAAGGGTCGTACTTTTGTAACTTATGGGGTCCGGACCAAATTCAGGGTCGTACCAAAAAGGGACGACAGATGATAAAAGAAGGAAAAAAATAATGAGTAATTCTCGGCGGACCGCCCCAAAAACCACTCCAAAACCGTCATGTGAGTGGGGAGGGTGGGATCCGTCCTGGGGGAGTTAGCAGGAGATCTATTAAAGGGTAAGTTGGGACCACCAGCTGAGTCTAAGCGGTTTTGGGGGAGTTTACAGGGGCGGTTCGTTTAGAATTTGTGAAAATTAATCCTATTATTGGGGCTTTAAAACTGACGGGAATTTGGGGTTGTATAGGGTCAAGAAGTAGTAATTCCTATCACCCCTTATTGTACTATTTTATATGATACCTAATTAATTCTCGATTTAATTAGTGCTAATTATGATTGACTAAACTAATTATGATTAGTGAATAATTAACTAAATTAATCATTCGACAAAATCTTTTGAAAACCAATTCTTTTTTCTTTTGATTTAGAAGAAGGAGAAGGAGAAGGATGATATTAATGAACTTTTTTGAAAATTTTGGAAGAAACTAATGAAAAGCATCCTGAAAATAGTCAGAAAAGCCTTGTAAACCTCTCCCAATCACGATTTTGTATATTCAAATCCATCAACATTAGGATCAAAATCTGGGTTTTTCAACAATTAGGGCTGGGATGTAGTACTCGACCTAACCGAGAATACCGTTTATGGTTAGGAATAGAAGGATTCCAAACCGTAAGCAACAATTTACGGCTGGGAAATGAAGAACTCCCTGCCGTAAGCTCTTCCAGGATCACCTGTGTCTGCATTACGGCTAGGTTCAAATCACGGCAAGGTTTTCCTAGCATTTTTCCCAGCCGAAGCTCATGTTACGGCTAGAAATAACTGGTCGTACTCAACCTGTGATTTTTTTCTTATTATCAGAACAAGTTACGGCTAGTTTTTCCTAGCCGTAACTAATAATTCCGACCAATAAACTCGACGATTGTATTACCACGGTTGGAAAAACCTAGCCGAAATTATACCTTTGTTTGTTTTTTTCTGTGATTATCAGAATTACTTACGACGGCTAGGAAATCCTAACCGTGAACAACTAATTACGACTGGGGAATAAAATCTTCCCAAACCGTATACCTATTTGACGACTAGGAATTCTATTTTTCTACCCGTAATATACGATTTACAGTCGGGAAAATAAGAACTCCCAGCCGTAAAGAGCTTCAGAAACTGATTTTTTTTTAACCGAATCTAATCGAATCAGATTTCTTAGTCATTCACAAGCAAAAATAAATAATGGGTTTCCTTTATTTTTTTATTTTTTGATCATCATGATGAAATTATGATCATCATCTTCATCGTGATTTATGAATGAGAAGTGGTAGAGCACTGTTCGGTCGAACTCGCAAGCGTTGCTATCTCAAGCTTGTTTGTCAAGTTTAGTTGTCAAAACTATAATTCTTGATTTTTAGTCTACTTATAGCTATGTCTCGGATTAGGATAGAATGTGTAGTTGAGCTTTAGACTTCACGGCGTTCATCGATTGAAGACGAAGAACTACTAAGGGGAGCTTATGGAACTTCATCAACAAAAGGTATGTGGATACTTGAACTCATCTATCACTCAGAATTCTATTTCTATTCTATCTCCTATTGAGGCAAAAGTCGTATAGCTATATAGAATTTGTGGCAAGAATGTTGATTGGATTGAAGGAAAATTTCCTACGAATTATCTTAGTCTTGTTTTGATGTCTTTCGAAAAACTTGGTATATCTAATCTTTGTCCCTCTACAATTGAGAACTCTCGGTGGAGTCGTGAGTTTGCGGAGTTAGTTAATTTCCTTGAATTGGGTTCTCGAAGTCTTGATATTTGTGGATTCGTGATTCTTCAAATGCTCTCAATGACGTCATCCAACAATAAATTAGGCTTTCCTTGCTTAATTGAGCTAATTTGTCATGCATATTCTATTGCTCCTATTGGCAACTCTATTGGAACTCCCAAACTTGTCAGTCCTTGTACTTTCAAATGTATGAAGGAGAATGCTTGCAAAAGACAAAGATGTGATTCCCTTGACGGTTCTTGTGATCCTACCACCTTGAGTCTTCTTCATCAAATTCACAAGGGTTTGCGTAAGATCAATTCCAATGTAAAATGTGTGCAAGAACAATTACGTGTGATTCCTACTAAGTTTCCCGAAATCAATGAAGATATGGATATTGTTCAAGCCTCTTGGATGGTTTCCGATGATGAAGATGATGATTAAATTCCTTATCTCTTGTTTTATTGATTTGTCTAGGAAACTTATTATGAGAATTTATTCTTGTGTTTTAAGAAGGATAACTAGGGTTTGGAATAGCCTATATTGTGATTACACATTGCTATTGCCAACGATTTTCATCTTGCAATGTTTTTAGATTTATTTATTTAAATTCTAAAGTTTATTTGGAAGATGATTTTGCAGTATTAATCTTTATTGGTTTTATATATTGCAAAAATTGTTATGGGATATATGTGTTTGCGTCCGTGAACTATGATTGTCCCATATATGTCAAAAGTTAAAGTCTATTATGTCATTATACAAATATTGATGGAAAATAGAATGAACTTTTGATGTCAAAGATTAAGTCTATTATGTCATTATGCAAACATTGATGAAAAATATAATGAATCTTTGTATATTTCGCAGTATTGATCTTTCCCTGATCCACTTCTATGTGAAAGTATTGTACGACTCCGTAAGTTCTCTTATGTTGAGCATTTCCGATTAAATTAATCATGGGTTCTCTTGTGTTTAATTTAATTGAGTTTTCTGGATACAAATTCATGTTTCATGTAATTTCTTAATGTCCAAAGAAATCCTTCTTTTCTTGTAAAAGTAAGGTCGCTCTTGTTGTTCTTTTGGGAATGATATTTTATGGGAGAGAGTTCTTAATTGAACTTGTGCTTAATTTCCAAATCTTTGTGGGGAGTGCGGCCGTGGAATATTGTAGGAGTTTTCTTGTATCTTTATAAACTCCTTAATGAATACGCTAAGTTTCGACTATGTGAAATCATCGAAACAAAGTTCATATGTTCTCTTTTAGTCATGAAGTATCTCTATGAGAATTTCATTATGATCCCGCTAGTTTTCGTACCTTTGCGAATTTATATTGACAAAAAGAGGGAGAATTATTTTGTAGTTCACACTACAAATACATATGGTTTACGGATCATTATGTAAGGGGGAGTGGTTTTCATTGTGAGATGAAGTGTTGACTAAGGGGGAGTGATACATATCATTGTAGTATTATTGTCAAAGTTGTGATACAATTGAACTTTGATGTTGTGTAATAATACTATGACACTGTATAAAAATAAGAAAACAATCTTGTGAAATTATTGTTATGGCTACGGATCTTCAACAACTATGATGCTGAGTTGAACACGTTCAGAATCACTGGAGTACTTGGAAGTGACGAAGATTTCGAGTAATGTTTAAGAAGCAAGGAAATCAAGCATTTGGATGAGAAGCTACAAAGTTTATTTATTTTGTAATCCATATGTATTGATAGTTTTGTCTCTAAAATTAACAAAGAGGGAGATTGTTAGAGCACTGCTCGGTCGAACTCGCAAGCGTTGCTATCTCAAGCTTGTTTGTCAAGTTTAGTTGTCAAAACTATAAGTCTTGATTTTTACTTATAGATATGTCTCGGATTAGGATAGAATGTGTAGTTAAGATTTATACTTCATGGCGTTCATCGATTGAAGACGAAGAACTACTAAGGGGAGCTTTTGGAACTTCATCAACAAAAAGTATGTGGAGACTTGAACTCATCTATCACTCAGAAGTCTATTTCTATTACATCTCCTGTTAAGACAAAAGTCGTATTGCTATATAGACTTTACTATATACACATTTGATATTTCAAGATGAGTTTAACTCGCTTACATATTCTCGAAATATGTGTTGGTAAGCTTTCGCTTTAACCTAGTTCATATATATTCTTGACGAAAGTCAAAAGATGATCATGTGAAAATCGCCCGGTAACATCTTACATGATTTGTGTGAGACAGTCATTTTATGTGGACTCGGAATGTTTCATATTGATCTATTGATCACTTGAAAATTGCTTTGAAGCTAATAGTTTGTGTGAGACAGTTATTCCCGTCTTCTAATAATGTTTCAATGATTAAAATGGGAGTTTAGAACAATTAACCATTGATTGGATATAGCACAGTATGCGTACTTGTATGCTAACTGTTGCAAGATACTCCAAGTCCGGGAACCATAGTATGCATACCCGTATGCGTACTAGTTTAACAGTTGAAGTCCGGGAACGTAGTATGCATACCCGTATGCATACTGGCCTAACAGTTCAAGTCCGGGAATTTAGTATGCGTACCCGTTTGCATACTAATTCAACTGATGTTGGTCGTGAACGACAGTATGCGTACCTATTTGCATACTGGCAAACTGACCAGGTCCAGGAACTCTAGATATGCGTACCCGTTTGCATACCTGAGTGGGTTAAGTTCTAAAATCGGTTTGTTCAAGAACAAATACATTTATATAATATGGAATGCAATCTTTGAAAACCGTGGCTATAATGTTCATGAATTGATTCGAGTGAATCAAAATCGATTTTGCTTCAATTGTGTCTTGTATACTTCTATGAAAATATAAATAATTGAACAACTCTATAACTAGTTTCATTTGAGTCATTTGAACTAGTTGTGATTAAGATAAACAAGGTTGATATGAAAGTGTTCATATGGCTAACTTCGGTTAACTATTATTGAGCCAACTAAGTGTACACGTTTAGGTACGGTTACCCATATCTAAATATAGGTACATTTCATTTGTGTATAACAAGCTAAGTTCAATCTAACGGTTGAAAGATATTAGCTTGAATCTAATCAGGTTTTCATCTAACGGTGAATATTGAATGCTTTGTTACCAAGGTAACATTGATTGCAAACCCTGATTTGAAGACTATATAAGGGAGAACTCTAGCAACTGGGAAACATAATCCCCACACCTCCTGTGTGATACTAGTTGTGACTAGAGTCGATTCTCCTTTAACCTAGGATTTTCTAAAACCATTATAGGTTAACGACTTAAAGACTTCATTGGGATTCTGAAGCCAGACCCAACTATTTTCTCTGTAGTTACGTGTTATGATCTTACTTTGTTATATCGTATTGAGTATTATCTTTTCTAAGATTTGCTCGAGATTCAATCTCCGATAGGTAAGATAAAAAGTAGTCACAAACATCTTCGTCTCATCATTTGTGATTCCACAATATCTTGTTCCGCTTCCATTTAGTTAAGATCATTGTGAGGTGATTGATATTACTAGGCTATCCTTCGGGAATATAAGTCCGGTGTATCAATTGGTTCATGTTCACCTTGATTTATCAAAAGACGGAACAAAAACTCGTAGGTATTTCTGTGGGAGACAGATTTATCTATTCAATAGACTTTGCTGTGTGAGACAAATTTGTTTATCAAGTCTTCAAATTTGGGTTGTAGCAACTCTTAGTTGTGGGTGAGATCAGCTAAGGGAACCAAGTGCGTAGAGTCCGGCTGGGACTCAGAGGCGTAAGGAACGCGACTGTACCTTAATCAGTGTGATATTGGTTAGGGCTCAACTACATTCCAGTCCAAAGTTAACTTGTAGTAGGATAGAGTCTGTAGCGGCTTAATACAGTGTGGTGTTCAAATCTGGACTAGGTCCCGGGGTTTTTCTGCATTTGCGATTTCCTCGTTAACAAAATTTCTGGTGTCTGTGTTATTTTTTTTCCGCATTATATTTTATATATAATTGAAATATCACAGGTTGTGTGTAGGTCAATCAATTAGATAATCCAACCTTTGGTTGTTGATATAAATTGATTGACACTTGAACATTGGTTTTTGGTACCGTTCAAGTTGTTTCTCATAATAATCAGGCTCGCGGATTTTTATCTGTTTGATTTGCTGATTACATTGAGAAACGGAGATATAACTCTTGGATGTATTTTCCTTGATTGAGTCTGACTATCTAGTTGATTCTCTTGGAAATATATTGGAGTTAGTCCATACAGATTGCCGAAACGAAATATTGGGTGTGGTAGTTAGTCCATACAGATTCCCTACAGCCCCAATAATAGGATTAAAAAAAATCATGGATACACTTTCCCATGCGAGTAAGAGGAAAAAAAAAACAAATTTTAAATCTGGTAAAGTAAGATCATTTACTACTAGCCAGGTTCAACAATTACGATTAAACTTGGATTTATAAGAAGAACATTTGATTTTCTAGAGGTGGGTTTTTTCTTTTCTTTTTTTATGAACAAGTTAAGGTTTCGGTCAATTATTCTAGAGACTATAAAGTTTGTGTCTTGAAAAGTAAACCTTTTACGTATTCACTAAACGGGGGTTAGTCAATTGAGATTTGTGTAGATGTTGAAAGAATTTTAGAGACTTCTAAAATCTCTTGTTAGTCAATAAAGCGTTCTTCAAAATCTCAAACGATCTTTGTTATTGGATCGTGACTTTCTAAAAGTCTTCTTAATTATTTGTTATTGGATTTGGAATTTGAAATCAATGATATATGGTTTTGAGAGACTTGTAGAGACTTTTATTACAAAACATACCATAAATGGCTAAAAAAAAGTCTCTCCTAAGTAGGTGATATTTTTAGAGACTTTGTTCTTTCTCTTTTCTTTAAGGATTAAATATAAAAAAAAAAAAAAAAAAAACCAAATAAGCTACAATTATATTCATAAAAAATGGAAAAAAAAATGTTGCCTTCCAAAACCCAATAAGTTTGCTAGAGATTCAAATCCCTTATGTCGTCTCGTTTTGATTTTATTGGAAAAATGATAAAAATTTCTGTTAGCTATGCATGGACTAATACATTCTCATTGAAATATTTATATATTCATTTTGTAAAATAAATAAATATATTATTTGTCTCATGTGTGTAAGATGAAATTCATATGTTTTATTGTCTCAATGAATCACTATAATTCATTGAAAATCATTCAGAGAGTCTCTCAAAATCTCTAAACTGACGGAGAGTCACCCAAAATTTCTTGAATAAAAAGTCTCTGAATGTCTCTACTAATCCCAATTGACTATATCCCTGTAAGAGTAGAATTAGGAAGATTGTGGATTAGACAATGGTTTTGTTTAAGGTTGATTTGAGGGAAACATCATCCCACTCCTTTGAATAGAGATCTATGAGTCCAGAAACATGAGTATAATCCCATTCTTTAAATAGAGATGATATTCAGTTAGCCTGACAATGACACACGATCGCATACTTGCAATCATGGTTTCGGGTGTTGTTATTTTCTTGTCTCCTCGAAAACACCACTTTCCTCTTTGAAAAGAATCAAAATTTAAACTTTTTACAGTACAACACTCTGACCAGTAATAATAATGTCGTCAACAGATTAGATGTTCCATCATACTCCAACTACTTTTCTTCTAATAACATCTATTTTGATTTAATGTTTTGTGATTGATTCTCTTTGAAGTCTCAAATTTTGTTTTCATAATCACCTAATCTAATTTTGTGGATGGTTTCATTATGTTTTTTATGAATCACTAATCGTTTGATTTATGGTGCTTTGTGTTAACAGTAGAGATCCAGTGGTGGTTTGGGAGCAGTTGTGCAAGAAGTTCCTCTTCTCCAATTTAACAGTGGTGTCCAGTCCTTCATTCCAAGTTATGGAAAATCCTAAAATTGCTGGTAGATAATGCTAGTCTCAAAGTAGTGGTACTTGTGATAACGTTGTTCTCTCATATGATGCTCAATACAGTGGTGTATAATACCATAAACAATCCTGTCTCAACTCAAATCCATCTCCATCACCAAAATAAACCCTCTCCATCACAGAACCCCATCTACGGACCCTGTACCGTGAAGAGTATTTTTGAAAAGTCTTCTGAAATTCAGGCGCAATTATGGGATTTCAAAAAATTCAAATTTAAACTGCCAATTTTACAATCTTACAAATCTCCTAAAAATTCTCCTCAGCGTATAAAACTGAGTAATACATATAATTATAAACTTGGAAACTTCTTCCACCGACAGAAAAACCCTAAACCTAGATTAAATTCTATTTATTTCCGACCTTCCCTGAGAATTCAACATCACGGCAGCCTTTTTCTTATTCTAAAACTACTCAAGATGTCTCAAATCAATCAACTTCAGCTCGCTGCTATTACCAAAAGAATGAGAGAAGCAAAGTTGCAAGGAGAATCTTCAAGTTCAAGAGGAAGTTTGATTACAGCTGAGGAAATCAAAGCAGCTGCAAAAAACTGGGACAACTGCCTCATTGGGAAGATTATTGAAAAGGATGAAGTTGCTTATGAATATGTTCAAAAATGAGTAAGAATAATATGGAGACGCTACAAAAAAGTTGGTATTCACACTATGGGGAGAAATCTGTTTGTGCTCCAATTAAAGAAGGCTGAAGATCATGATGAAGTCCTCAAAAATGTACCGTGGATTATGAACAAAGCTTTGGTTATTTTGAGGGATTATGATTCAAAAATTGATCTTACTGAGTACAATTTCACACACCAAGTCTTCTCAGTTTTGTTCAGGGGACTTAAGCTTGAACATATAGATGATGGAATAATCGAAAAGTTGTGTTTGGATATCGGACGAGTAATTCCAAGTGAATCAAATGAGAACTACTCAGTCGGAGGAAGAGTAGTAAATGCAAAAATTGAAGTGGATATTAGAAAGCAAATGAAAAGGGGTAACTGGCTATATTCTGCTACAATGCAAAAAGTGTGGGTTAAGTACCACTTTTAGAAGCAACCGAGGAACATATGCCCGAAATGCTATGTATTGGAACATGATGATGCAAACTGTGAAGAAATTTCTTTTAACCCGTGGATCTTTAGAATGACAGAAGATGAGTTTCAAGCGTTATATGATGCTAACGCACACAAAGTGGAGGAATTCCTTAAAAACAATGGTGGGCCTGTTAACACAAATGGGCCGAGTGACTCCGAGACGGATGGGCCTGATCCGAGAAGAACAAAGAGACATAGAGATGATGCTAGAGAAGATAATCTTACCCTTCTCGACAACAGTTACCAAAATCCCCTCTTTCTTCAAGAACGATGTTTTGGGGACTACCGCAAAACAGTGGGGGAATACTTTGTTATTCAAATGTCCACCCTAAATTTTAAGGGGTGTCCTAAAAGATTAGGGAAGACTAATCTGCCCTTATCCTAATTAAGGTTATAACTAATCCTAATAACCCACTAATTTAACCAATACCCACTAATCTAACCCACTAAAATCAATTTCAAAACCCCTCTTTTCTTTTCTTCTTCTTCATCTTCTTCTTATTCTCTTCTTTTCATCTTCTTACGAAACATCGACGTTAATCGTCGATTCGGAAAAAATTCATCGTCGATTAATCAATCTTTTTAAACAATGCGTTCTAAGCAGACACCAAGAATTACATGAGTGAGTCCGGGACTGGCTAGCATAGCGAATCTCCCAAATCAATTTGAAGTTGATAAACAACTTCAAGCAAAGTTGGGAGACGAATTGAAGCATCCAACATCAACCAAGGAGTCTGATTCTATCAAAATGAAAATCCGCAGGTAATTTCCTTCATACCCATTCCTTTGAATCGTTTTTTGTTGAAGAAATCATCAAAAACCACTGAAAATGAAAGTTACAGTAGAGATTTCGGCTAGGAGAAAAGTTAAAAACCCTAAAATTTGGTAACCGAACTTTGAATATGAAGAACAGTTCGGCAAATTAGTAATTTTAAGGTAACCGAACTATGAAGTTCGGTAAGCTCGC
>JAJJMB010002292.1:3687630-3727577 GCA_023531105.1 Papaver atlanticum | reverse complement strand
AATTAGTAATTTTAAGGTAACCGAACTATGAAGTTCGGTAAGCTCGCTTAAAAATAACGTAACCGAACTCCTTCTTTATATGAAAAATATGAGTTCGGTTACCTCGATAAATTTATATAGGTAACCGAACTTTGATAAAATATAGTTCGGTTACCTCGCACTTTCTATTTGGTAACCGAACTTTGATCTGTCACATACAAACTTGTAGTTCGGTTACCTCGCAACTTATACCAGATAACCGAACTTTAGTCTGTTAACATTTTGTGTTTGATGTAATCCCATGTTCATCTTTATTTGATAAGACAATATTCTATTTAGCTAATAATGTGGTTTTCATTCGTTAGGAACAAAGGAAAAAAATCTAATCCCCACGTAGCCGAAGATTTGAGAACTCCAACCCCTCGCGGTAGGATACACCTGGATTTCCAAAACCGTGGTACTAAAAATGCAAAACATGGAGAGGGATCATTACAGGAAGTCAATCAAGAGGTGATGGAGAATACAATTGATAATGTTATTGAAGAAGAGAATGATGATGAAGAAGAGCAAGGAAATGAAGACCAAGGAAATGAAGAGGTTGAACAACAAAGAGAACACGTTGAAAATGTAGAAGATGAAGAACAAGGACAGGGCAAAGAAGGAGAAGGACAAGAGGAAGAGAAGGATGAGGAAGGAGAGGAAGAAGAGGAGGAAGGGGAGGGAGAGGATGAAGAGGAAGAAGAGGATGAACTGGAGGAAGAGGAAGAAGAGCAAGAAATAGTTCCTGTTAAAGAGAAAAAGAAGCGGAAGCCGCTTTGTGATAGATACTCACACATTCCCCCTGATAATTTGTGTTTTCCACCAGTGAACCCAACTTATGGTACTCCAAATGATGGAGGGGCCACATTGTTTGGCTACAAACACTCATGGCTGCGAAGATCTATGCGACAAAGGTATTCTTTAAGTTCATTTTTACCTAACAAAACGTGTTTTTTTTTGGGACATGTTTCGTCAAGTATTAATAGTGTTATGTTTTTTTTTCGTAGGATCATAATGATGCAGTTCGTCTTATTCGGCGTCAAAAGGCGTCCAAATGGGATCTATCTTTGGAGTGTGACGATTTTCAAGCAAAGGTGAAACAGTGTGTGTTATGGAGAGCTATAGAGTATGCACATGCGGATTTTGACGTTGTTGCCATATCCGCATTTCTCGAGAGGTACTATCCCGAGACATATACAATTCATCTTCCATTTGGCGAGATGGGAATTACTCCCGATGATTGCTCGAGAATAACCGGCTTACCAGTGGAAGGTAAATGTCTTCGAGAAGGCTACAACCCCTCGATGCATTATGAAGCTCTTGAAGAATTGGCTCTAAAATGTCTAGGATGGGATGCAAGAAAGGCTCAATGTGAGTTTAGACGTTCTGTGAGGTCCCCTAAACGTGGCGATGAGTATAATCCAAGAGAGACAAATGGAGCCTTTAAGAAGAGGTTGAAGAAATTCAAGTTGGTAAAGTTGAAGGAAGCATTTGGAGGGACAAGAAAGAAGGTGGAGAAAGGAAAGTTGGTGATGGACCAGGAGACCCTTAGGCATCATGTCACCGCTTATTGGTTATATCATCTAGGAACCGTCATTTTCCCCGACACTTCTGGAAATAGGGTGGATGCACATTATCTACAGCTTTTGGAGAATCTCGATGAGATTAACAAACACTCTTGGGGCACTGGGGTGCTTGCTTTTGTTCTAGGAGAGATGAGCAAAGGGTCGAGGATTAAGACAAATCAAATTGGAGGTTACTTAACTCTTATTCAGGTGACCTTTTACATTGTTAGTTAGCAAATTATTCGCCTAAATTTTATGCTTCCAAATCAATTTTCATGTATATGGATTAATATTTTCGTATTTTCGCATAGGTTTGGATTTATGACCACTTCCCTTCATTGGGATTGGCTACGGAAAAGACAGCTTATCCCTATGACGAACCTACAGCGGGAAAATGGTTGTTTTTGGACGCACAAAAGAAGTCTAAAGAAGAGCAGTTGACTTCGTTGAGGGAGAAATTGGATAAACTTACGGTGAACGATGTGGTATTTCACCCATACGCCGTACCCGATGATGTCTCTGTAGATGAAGAAGATCTGAATGGTTTCTCTACCGTCACGGCTTACTATGGACCAATTTGGTATCCTAATGGATACGCAATATATAATCCAAGGAGAATACTAAGACACCTCATCCCTCTTGGTTTCCCACTTATCAATCAACTCGACTTCTATAATCAACAACTTCATACATTGCCGAGATACGTTGTAATGGATTCCCCTGAACAATGGGTGGTCGACGTATTTTCCGATCATTTTGAATATACGGCTTTTTTGGAACTTCTCTTTAATTCTATCAATGTCGCGCTTGAAGTAATTTTCCATAGCATTCCACACGGTTACGAAATTATCAACACATCCAAAGAGATTCTTCTTCAACCGATGGTGAGCCGACTCTACTAAACTTGTCGCTTGATTTCCCAAGTGTTTATATTGGTTGGTATAGGCATTAATGAACCTCTCTTTGTGTGGTTCCAACCATTGGCGAAGAACATACGATACAACACCGGGAGAATCGGGAGTATCCCAATGGGCGATAAACTCCGCAAGATTTAGATGATACTCTTCCTCGGTAAGAGACCAACACAATGATTCCCATTCACTATTGAAAGCAACCCATTTAGCGTAATTTAGAGCGTATTGTTTTTCAACTTCCTCTTTTGCATCCGCTCGTTCATGTTCCGGTAGCATCTTAATCTCTTCATATCCTTTTTTCTTGGGTGGACAAATTATTGGCTTGCACCTATTTATCAAATTACACCATATATGGAATGTACAAAGCATATTGTGTGCTAATGGAAACACTACCTATATTGCATTCATCAGTGTGACTTCATTGTCGGTCACTATAACCCCGGGAATATCATCACCTCGGAAGATTTCCTTCACTTGTTGTAGTGCCCAAATGTAACTAGGTTCTTGCTCGTCTCTTAAAAAACAAAATGCCACGGTAAACGGTGACTGCGTCGAAGTACGCCCAACAATATTCAACAATGGCATCTCGTACTTGTTCGTCTTATAAGTACAATCCATTATGAGAACTTCATGAAAGCATTAAGCCAATTGAACACTCGTTGGATGCGCAATGAAGAGTTGTGTTATCTCTCCGTCCGAATCCACATCCTTTTGAACCGCGTAGTCTTTCTCTTTTCCCAAAAAAAACAATTGTTGCATCACTTGTCTATCTCTCCATTCCTTCTTTCTAATTGTCACTATTGCATTATAAATGGTGGACAAAGATGAGCGGTTATCCTTGTTATCCTCCTTTAGTATTTGGAGCATTTTAATCGGTAAAAAATCCATTTTCCTCATTTTAGCTACCTTGTCCATCTCTTCAGGAGTTAGCTTGGCCGCCATGAAATGTCCTTCAAGATGCTCCGGACGAGGGTGGTTATGACAACCTTCCATAACCTTGTAGAGAACCCATCCACCCAATTCTTTGTTGTAATTAAATGCAAGCTTGAATGGGCATTTAATCTTCTTTGAAAAAGTTTTGTTCTTCCTATTTGTCTTTCCTTTATAAACATAACCCTACCTCTTGTGGCTTTTATCGGGATCACCGCTTCTCTCACACACCATTTCAAAACGGGTTTTGCTTTCTCTCACATTCAATACTAATACACACATGTCTTTTAGTGCATATTGTCTAGCCCAACTCTTACACTCTAAAGGACTTTTGAATACCAAGTCATTCATGTAGTGATGGGATGTGTCATCGTACAAAATATCAACAGGGGTAGGTTGATTTTCCATTGGTTCTATTGGATCAGATGCAACCTACGAGTAATAGCACAACGTCAATACCAACTAAAAATAAGAAATACTTATATTTTCGGCAATGTAAACATAATATGCGATCCTGCCGAACAAAAAGTTCGGTTATGAAAAAAAAATTGCGATCTTGCCGAACTTGTTCTTTGGAAATTTCAAAACTATAGTTCGGCAACATAATTAATACAATCGACTAAACCGAACTATAGAGTTCGGTTATCTATTCAATGAAGGTGATTTGCGAGCTTGCCGAACATAAAGTTTGGTAACAAAAGGAATAAACTCGACTGAACCGAACCATTAACTGTATACTCTATAAAATTAGTTCGGCAACGTTTTCTGGAAAAAGATAACCGAACTCTCAAAAACCTCCATTAAAATAGAGTTCGGTTACCTGCGTATGCTGAAATGAGTAACCGAACTGCACATACAGGAGAGTTCGGCTACCTTTTTGGCAGAATTGCTAACCGAACTACTATCACCTAGTCGAAATTTCTTCATGAAATTTTCGATTTGGCCAATTTTTTGCACAATTCAAGCTACATTAACTAAATTTGAGACATACCTGAGTAACCATAACTTCATATTCTGGTTGTGGCTGATAAAATTCATCATTTGGGTCGTTAGCTTGAGTTTGGGGAAAAAAGCATTCATCATCTAAGAAATAACTCATACCCGGATCGTTAGAGTATTGACAAATAGTTTAGGAGATGAAGGAGGTTCTGATTCTGAGGAGGAGGTATCATCACATGAATCACTCATATCATATTTACTAAACTCAAAATAATTTTTTTTGGGTTCTTCCCTCTTTTTCTTCATCTTTTCTTCTTCTTCTTCTTCATCTCATTCTAACAAAACTATCCTATTAATAAGTCACTAATCACTAATTAATCATTACACTAACACTAACTAATCAATAAACTAACTAATTTAATTACCAAGGGTAAATTTGGTATTAAAAAAATAAATTAGATAAGGGGTGACCCAAAATTACTTCAAATATCCACCCCCAAATTGGAAGAGTAGTCCTCCACTGTTTTGGGTAGTCCCCAAAACATCGTTCTTCTTCAAAACAATGAACAGAACCAAGGAACCCTAGCCTATGGAAATGGTAAAGCAATTCCTGTTGAGAATCAACCCAACAACACCAGTGATGTGGATATGGGAATGATGGACTCAGATCTGGGAGAATGGGAACATCTTGCACGCGATTCAGAACTCCCTGCTACTGTTGCACAAATGAGCATCACAAATCAGGTTTTTATTTCTCTCTTAAATCAATATCTGCTTGCTACCCTTAATTTAAAATTTTCCTTTACTATTATTTCATCTCGCAATAGCTTTACTTCTTACAAATCCTGGTTTTTGTGTTACTTGACTGTTGATTTATCTGCTCATCTCATCTCTTTGTGCCGTGATAACCTTTTATTTCATATAATTGGGAGTAATTTTCATCTAAATCACTGTGGGGTCTTCATTGTAAATAACTCTTTGGTCAATTTGTTTGATATAGTCTGGAAATTTAGGGCTTTCAATTTCCCTAGTGTAGACTTTGGGTTTGAAGGTCATAAGATCAACTATTGTTATATTAAGCCCTATATTTCTTTGGATTGTTCAAGTTTTACCATTTCCTATACTAGTATTGATAAAATGAAGGTATTAGCGTGGAACGTTCAAGGGTATGGTAACAAACATACTAGATATCATCTTAGAGACCTCATTAGATCCAATGACCCAGGCATAGTCTTTCTTTCAGAAACTAAAAACATTGAGAAGAAAATGATTAAGTACACCAAGTATTTGAATTTCTCGAAATATTACTTTGTCAACCCAATTGGATTATATGGTGGTTTATTTATGATGTGGAAAGAAGGTTTTGTGAAATGAATAGAATTTTTATTGTTTGTGTTACCTGTTTTGATGCTAGGAATGAGAAATCTCTTCTAGTTTGCATGTATGTAGCATTAGATGATCAGGAGATAGCTAATAAATGGGACTTCTTGCATAATATGGCAAATAAATATAATTTACCCTTGGTAATTATTGGAGACCTGAATTTTGTGACCAAACAATGTGAAAAACAAGGAGGAAATCCTATTCCCCAATCCCAACTTGACTTTGTTAAAGGCCACCTTGATTCTCTTGATGTTACTGATGTGAATTACATAGGCAGTCCTTTTACTTGGACTAATAGAAGGTCAGGAGACAACCTTATATTAGAGAGATTGGATAGAACTCTTGTTAGTCATAACTGGTTTGATCTGTTCCCTAATGCTATAGTTTATCATCTGGTTAGTCTAGGAAGTGATCATCTTCCCATTTTGTTGGTTAGTTCTAGAGAAAACAACTCAACCATGAAACCTTATAGGTTTAATAGATGTTGGTTCCTTGATCAGAACTGTAAATCCTTAATTCAAAATAACTAGAATACATGTATTAATGGCTCTCATGCTTTTAGATTAACTAGTTCTCTTAATAATATTAAGCATGTTTTAAGTGATTGGAATAGGAGTACTTTTGGTAATATTCAGACTCAACTCACTATATTACTGGATAAGTTAGCTTGTGCTTCAGAATGGTAGTAGTGCTGATAATTCAGTTGAAATTCAAAATCTCGAAACTCAACTTAAGTATTGGTATGATGTTCAACAAGATTTCTATAGGCAGAGAGCCAAAGATGACCTTCCCCTCCAAGATAGAAGCACTAAATACTTTCATGATAAAATGAAGTATAGGAAAAGGAGAACCCAGATAGATACTATCCAATCTAATATAGGAGTTTGGTTATCTGATAGAGCTAGTATAGCAAATGAGTTAAAAGATCATTTCTCTAAAATCAGTAGGATGACTAATCCTGATAATGCTGATGATTTTTTGATGAATTTTGAACCATGTATAACTGATGAAGAAAATGATCAACTTATTTCTATCCCTAGTGATGAAGAGATCAAGAATGTTTTGTTCCAGATGCAGCCCTGGACTTCTCCGGGACCTGATGGATACCCTCCTGGGTTCTATCAACAGATGTGGCATGTTGTTGGAGAAAGTATCATTCATATGGTAAAGGCTTTTTTCCACTCTAGGCACTTACTGAAACAAATGAATCACAGCTTCATTAGTCTTATTCCCAAAACTAATACACCTAAGCAAGCGTCAGACTACAGGCCAATAAGTCTTAGCAATGTGACTTATAAAATAATCTCAAAACTATTAGCTAGCAGATTGAAAAGAGTTATGGATAAGTTCATATGCCCTTTCCAAGCGGCTTTTCTCTCTTCTAGGTTAATAACTGATAACATAGTAATGGCCCATGAAATTGTTGATACCATGAAGAAATGTAAAGCTAAGAAAAAGGGCCTTATGGCAGTCAAACTTGACATGTCGAAGGCCTTTGATAGGATTGAGTGGAAATTCTTAATTTCCACTCTTAGGCGCTTAGGTTTTCATGAACATTGGTGTGATATGATTTTTGAATGTGTTTTAACTGTGTCTGCTTCTATACTTCTTAATGGAAGTCCTGGTGAAGTTTTCTATCCTACAAGGGGTCTTAGACAGGGAGACCCCTTGTCCCCATATCTGTTTATCATATGCATGGAATCTTTTTCTCGTCTTCTTGTTCATGCTGAAAGTAATGGTAGTATCCAAGGAATCAAAGTTACTAAAAATAATCCATCCATTAGTCATTTGTTTTTTTTGCAGATGACTGCTTAGTATTCGCTAGAGCTACCATTAATGGAGAAAAACATTTGGAGCAGGTGATAAAGGATTTCAGTAAGTTTTCTGGACAATCAATTAATTTTGAAAAATCAGGACTAGCCTTTAGCCCTAAAATTAGTCCACATATTAAAAACCAAATTGCTAGTATTCTAAATATTAGAAAGATGGCTTTACAAGAAAAATATTTAGGAGTCCCACTATTAATCCAGAAAAACAAGGAAGAAACCTTTAGACATCTTTTGGATAGATTTGACAGCAGGTTAGCTATATGGCAAGGAAAGCATGTAAACCAACCAGGTAGAACAGTGCTCACTCAATCAACTTTAGGTTCTTTAGCTTCACATCATCTAGCTATTTTTCCCATGCCAAAAACCATAACCGATAAGATTGATAGAATTCAAAGGAATTTTTTTCTAAATTAGAAACAAAATGGCAGAAGCATGCATCTAATTAAGTGGGATACTATTAGTCAGTCCAAAGCTTTGGGAGGGCTGAACATTAAGAAGACTGAAGTCATGAATATTGCCTTACTTTGCAAGTTAGCATGGAAAATGATTACTGAAACCGACACTAAATTTGCCATCACTATGAAAAGTAAGTATTTCCCTAATCATAATCCTCTTCATTATGCTAATGACAAACATGGCTCTTGGATATGGAAGGGTGTTTGTAGAGGTCTAGACATTCTTAGAGAAAACTATTGTTGGGAAGTTGGAGATGGTAAAAACATCTCCATCTGGAAAGATGTCTGGATTCAAGGGTGGAAACACCAACCACCATCTCAATATTTTTCATCTTATATGGAGACAGTAGATCAACTAATTGATCAAAGCACAAAAACTTGGAAATTAGATATCTTACGCTGTCTTTTTGATGAAAATACTGTTAGGGATATCATGAGAATCAGAATTCCAAAAGCTGGTAAGGACCAATTGAGATGGACACCATCTTTAAATAGTATTTTTTCTGTTAAAACTGCCTATAGGGTGGTGGATAGTGCAAACAGTAGTCATGGTGTTGTAATTTTTCCCTGGAAAAGATTTTGGGGTATGAAGCTACCTCCAAAAAAATTACACTTCCTGTGGAAGTGTATTCAGGACTGCTTACCTGTCAGAGAAAGACCAGGAAGACATGTTAATGACATATGTTCAAAATGTCCTCTATGTGAAAGAGAAAATGAAACTGCTCGTCACTTGTTAATTGAATGTACTTTTGCTACACAAATTTGGAATGTTGTGGATAATAATATTGCAGGTATGCTCAATGGAATATCCAATATTACAGATTGGATAGCAAGCTGGTGCCAAAACAGTGACAGTACTGTTGCTGTACAAGACAATTTTATAACCACTGTAGCTTTTACAATGTGGGGTATTTGGAAAATGAGATGCTCCTTTGTTTTTGATAATATACAAATGAATGTGGAGAATGTGGTAGGCCAAATCAATCAAAGCAGGTTGGAGTGGACTATTAGTTCTCAAAAATATGTCTTGAATCGTCAAGCAGGTGGTATTATTAAAAATGCAGCGCAGTGGGAGAAACCACCTTTTTCTTTTATAAAAGTCAATTTTGATGTTGCATATTCTAAGGAAACTAATTTGATGGGAGTAGGACTAATTGTTGTTGATGATAAAGGTAATCCAAGGGTAGCAGGGTGCATTCCAGGCTTAGCTGAAGATGCAGAAAAAGAAGCCATAGCTGCGTTAGAAGGAATTAAGTGGGGAGTGGAGCAAAATGTTGCAAACCTCATCTTAGAAGGAGACTCTGCAAATGTGGTGAATGCAATCAAAGGAAAAAAATGATCGGTTCAATGGACTACCAATAGTATTATTAATGATTGTTTAGATTTGCTTAAGTTATTTAATAAATGGGAATGTCGTTATGTCCCAAGAGAGACAAATGAAGTAGCTCATCTTCTATCCAAAGATGCAAAACTTCTAAGTAGTGCTACATACTGGTCGGAGAACTTACCAATATGGATATCTTCTCTGATCCAGGAGAAACTAGATGTATCTCAATAATTATTTTTAATGAATTTTTTATCTTTCCTATTAAAATAAAAAAAAAAAAAAAAAAAAAAGACAATGACTTGACACACTTCATCTAAGGTGGTTCCTAGAAACGAGGGTGCCAGGATAACAAAATAATAATTTATTTTATAGTATCCAGATTTATAATAAAAATGACCGACATAACATATATACATGCATATATGAAAATTGGCAGGAAACTGGCCAGAGACTCATAGGCAAACAAGGTAAGAGGCTCATAGGAGCAACCAGAAAAGATGATCATAATGACCTCAATGGTTAGCAATAAGTTCAACAAGCCGGCAGAAACCCAAATATATATAGGTTGTCTGAATACCAAAAGAAGAAATCAATCCCAAGAGTCAAAAGAAAAAATATTGTGGTTCACAAAAAGTTAACTTTTTTGTTTCTAGAAATCGTTTTCAAATTTTGTTCCCAACCTAATTTCTGACCTTTTTGATTCCAAAAATTGAAAAGTTACTTCTCATTGTGCATTCAAACAGGCTATTAGACCCACAGACCAGTAAAATTCTTTCCTCAGGTTCGATGCAATATTCCTAATCATCCTCTTATAAAGAAAATCTCTATCATATTTACAAGGGACAATGTTGGAATCACCACCAACACAAAACCTATAATAAGAAGTGTTCTTGCTCAAGAGCGATGTAGATATGCTTACACATTGTATAAGCACAACTCTCTATGGAGGCAATAGTTCAGAAGCTCGATTTAAGACTCCTTATTGTATTTGGTTTAACGTGTTTACTAATTCGACCCCCTTAAAAACAAATTTATCAACTTTGATAACCATTTGTAACCCAGTGAGAATCCCACCATTACTTAAACATACATACAGTCGGTTAAAAACAACTCTGGTGGTATTTATGATTTAGAGCATATGAAATGGTCATCAAGAACCATTAAATAAGGTAGAGGTCTCGAATATAAGTTTTGGAGTGTTGGAGATTTATTGATCCATGAGAAACTAACTTTTAATTTTTAGGGGTTTAGTTGATTCATGGTAATGCTATAGCCTTGTTAATCAGTCACTTTTCTTACATGATTTAGTTTTTCAATCATAAATGTCCCACCCTATGTTTAGTACTCTAAAGAAGCATTTATTTTGTACATTAAATACGTGTGTTAGAGCACTGCTCGGTCAAACTCGTAAGCGTTGCTATCTCAAGCTTGTTTTTCAATGTTAGTGATCAAAAATATAAGTCTTGATTTCTAGTCTACTTATAGTGATGTCTCGGACTAGGATAGATTGTGTAGTTGAGCATTAGACTTCATGGCGTTCATCAAATGGAAGATGAAGAACTACTAAGGAGAGCTTGTGGAACTTCATCAACAAAAGGTATGTGGAGACTAAAAATCATCTATCACTTGGAAAGTCTATTTCTACTCTATCTCATATATTGAGACAAAAGTCGTATTACTATATAGTATCCGATTATACACATTTGAGATTTCGATCTGAGTTTAACTCGCTTAAATATTTCTCGAAATATGTGTTGGTAAGCTTTCGCTTCAACCAAGTTCATCTTATATTCTTGACGAAAGTCAAAAGATGATCATGTGAAAATCGCCGAGTAACATCTTACATGATTTGTGTGATACAATCATTTGGTGTAGACTTGGAATGTTTCGTAATGATAATTTCAATAACTTGAAAATTGCTTTGATGCTAATAGTTCGTGAAAACAGCTATTGACATCCTCTAAGAATGTTTCAATGATTGAAATAGAGTATAGAACACTTAACCATCATTGGATTATAAACATAGTATGTGTTCTTGCATATATGAGATCCATGACCGGAAATAGAGTATGAATACCCGTATGCGTACCTGTTAGTTGTGAAATTCCGAGTACCTAAGTACACATACCTGTACGCGTACTGGCGAAGGGTTTGGTTCCGGGAATTTCTGCTGTGTTTGGAAGTATGCGTACCCGTTTGCATACTGGCGAACCCAAACTCAGTCCGGCTACTTTAAGTATGCGTACCCGTTTGCATACTTGAGTGGTTAAAGTTCTAAAATCGGTTTGTTCATAAACTAATACATTTATATAATAAGGAATGCATTCTTTTCAAACCGTGGCTATAATGTTCATGAATTGATTCGAGTGAATCAAACCGATTTTGTTTCAATTATGTTCTTGTATACTTCTATGAGAATATAGCAATTGAACAACTCTATAACTAGTTTCATTTGAGTGATTTGAACTAGTTGTGGTTAAGATGAATAAGGTTGATATGAGAGTGTTCATATAGCTAACCTCGGTTAACTACTGTTGAGCCAACCTAGTGTACACTTTTAGGTACGGTTACTTAAACCTAAATGAAGGTACATTTCATTTGTGTATAACAAGCTAAGTTCGATCCAACGGTTGAAATATATTAGCTTGAATCTAATCAGGTTTTCATCTAACGGTGAATATTGAATGCTTTGTTGCCAAGGTAACTTAGATTGCAAACCCTGATTTGAAAACTATATAAAAGAGAACTCTAGCAACTGGGAAACCTAATCCCCACACCTTCTGTGTGATACTAGTTGCGACTAGAGTCAGTTATCCTTTAACCTTAGGTTTTTCACGAAACCCTGTAGGTTAACGACTTAAATACTTCATTGGGATTTTGAATCCAGACCCAACTATTTTCTTTGTGGTTGCGTGTTCTGATCTTACTTCTACTATCGTGATTGAGTATTATCTTTGCTAAGATTTGCTTAAGATTTATCTCCGATAGGTAAGATTAAAAGTAGTCACAAACATCTTCGTCTCATCGTTTGTGATTCCATAATATCTTGTTTCGCTTCCATACGATTAAGATTATTGTGAGGTGATTGATAATACTAGGCTGTTCTTCGGGAATATAAGTCCGGTTTATCAATTGGTTCCTGTGCACCTTGATTTATCAAAAGACGGAACAAAACTCGTAGGTTTTTCTGTGGGAGACAGATTTATCTATTCCAATAGAATTTTCTGTGTGAGACAGATTTGTTTATCAAGTCTTCGATTTTGGGTCGTAGCAACTCTTGGTTGTGGGTGAGATCAGCTAAGGGAATCAAGTGCGTAGAATCCTGCTGGGGTTCAGAGACGTAAGGAGCGTAACTGTACCCTGATCAGTGTGACATTGATTAGGGATCAACTACATTCCAGTTCGAAGTTCATTGGTATTAGGCTAGTGTCTGTAGCGGCTTAATACAGTGTGGTGTTCAAAGATGGACTAGGTCCCGGGGGTTTTCTGCATTTGCGGTTTCCTCGTTAACAAAATTTCTGGTTTCTGTGTTATTTCTTTTCCGCATTATATTTTGTTATATAATAGAAATATCTCAGGTTGTGCGTTAAGTACAATCAGTCCTTTAATCCGACCTTTGGGTTGTTGATTGAATTGATTGACACTTGGATATTGGTTTGTGATACCGTCCAAGTTATTTCTCTTATTCAATCGGGCTCGCAAATTCCCATTTGTTTGATTGCAGATTGAATTGAGAAATTGAGATATTACTCTTTGATATACTTTTCTATAGATTAAGTCTGACTGTCTAGTTGATTCTCTTGAAAGTATATTGGAGTTTGTCTATTCAGATTTCCGAAAGAAATATTGGGTGTGGTTGTTAGACCCCCGCTTTTTCAATTGGTATCAGAGCAGGCAAACAGGTTTGAGACCTCACAAGTCTGTGTTTGTAACAATCTGAGTATGGACGACATTGTCTCTGAAAATGCTTCACCGGAAATGGATAAACTCAACTTTGAGCGTGTTCTAGAAACCATCGATATGGTTGAGAATCCTAATTTTAAAAAGTTCATCAATAATCTTTGTATAGAAAAACATCGATTGATAAGGAAAATTGATGGACTTTATTGCGATATTTATATCAAAAAATTTGAGATTCGAGAACGTTCTGAAGAGGTTGTTGATCTCCATAAGAAGTTGGATGAACAAATCCGGATCAACTCTGATCTTGTTGCAAAAATTGCAAAACTTAAGGATTTGAAATCTGTAAAGTCATCTTCAATTGACTTGGGTAACTCCTCTAATTCTTCTTTGAAGAATTGCCTTATGTCAGGTGATAAGCGAGGTTTGGTCTTTGTGAAACCTGAAAGTGCTCAGAATTCTTCGAACAAGGATAATGATGTTGGTACATGTTTGTTTTGTGGTTCTCATGATCACTTCCAACATTTATGTTTGTCTTTTATAAAAAGATTAAAAGTTGCACGTGATCTTCATAAGAATATTGTATAACTTTTGTCTGCTCTTAAGAGACATTCAACACTAACAAGGAAGCCTAATATGGTTAGTAGTGCTAGTATGGGAGATTTTGCTCTAAAATCAATATCACCCTTTCAATGGTTCCTTGATAGTGGATGTAGCAGGCATATGACTGGAGATCTCTCGTGGTTTGTCAACACAAGCGAATTTGACGGTGGTCCGGTAACATTTGGTGATGGGAGCTGCTACTACATAAGAAAGAATGGAACCATCAAATTACCTGGCGTTCCTGAAATTCATGATGTAGTATACGTTAAAGGTATGACTGCTAATCTTCTTTCTGTTAGTCAAATCTGTGACAAAAGCCATAAGGTTGTCTTCAATGCTAATGGATGTGCATTGTAGACAAATCTTGAAAAGTGATTTTTCAAGGATCACGTGGCAAAAATAACTTTTATCTGTTGGATACGCAGTTCAGTAATTGTTGCAATTTGACTAAGGTGGTATCTACACATCTTTGGCATGAGCGTTTTGGTCACATCAATTATCGACTTCTAACTAAGATCATTAACAAAGAACTTGTTGGAGGTGTTCCCAAAATCAATGTTAAGATTGAAGGTGTATGTGGTGCCTGTCAAAGGGTAAACAAACAAAAGTTCTACATAAATCATCTCGAGATATTCTCACTAAAGCTCCACTTAATTTAATTCATATGGATCTTTTCGGCCCAATTCAACAACCTACAGTGGTTGGAAAGAAGTATTCTTTGGTTATGGTAGATGATTACACCAGATTCACTTGGGTGGCATTTTTGGCTCACAAGAATGAAACTCTCAGTGAATTCAAGATTATTGTTAATAGAATCCAGAATGAACAGGGTCGCAAACTAAAGAAAATTAGAAGCGATTGTGGCACTGAATTCAAGGACACCAAAGTGTTTGAATACTGTGATTCTCTGGGGATTATTCAATAATACTCACCACCCATTACTCCACAAGTTAATGGAGTTGCAGAAAGGAAGAATAGGAACATTCAGGAAATGGCAAGGGTAATGCTCCATAACAAAAACTTACCATTAAGATTTTGGGGAGAGGCTGTTTTTACGGCTTGCTACTTGATCAATCGTGTTTACTTACGGTCGAAGACCTTAAACACTCCCTATGAGTTGTGGTACGGTAAGAAACCCAACTTACACTATCTCAGAGTGTTCGGCAGTAAGTGCTACATTCTAAAGGACCGTGAAAAGAAAGGGAAATTTGACTCAAAAAACGATGAAGGTAGTTTTCTTGGCTATGCATCTGATAGTCGTGGTTTCCGAGTTTTTAATTTCAGAACCAAGTCATGATGGAATCTGCAAATGTTATCATTGATGATCTAAGTATTTTTCGTCATGATGACTCTCCTGCTGAATTGCCTCCAACCGAGACGATTAAGAAAATCAAATAAATTCCAGAATCAGTAGAAGTTATTCCAACAGTTATTGATCCTGATGTTTCTAGTGATGAGAAGAAAAGCCCTAGTCATGCTATTCCAGTTGAAAAAGAACGTGCCCCTCCGCGGCATCTTTGGGTTCAAAGGAATCATAATACTAACAATATTATTGGAGGAAGAGATTCTACAGCTAAGACGAGAGGACAACTTCAAAATATTTGCAATTTCGGTTGTTATCTATCGCAAGTAGAGCCAAGAAACATCGATGAAGCTCTTAGTGATCCCTTTAGGGTGAATGCAATGCATGAAGAGTTAACTCAGTTTCAAAGACAAGATGTATGTAAACTCGTACCTTGTCCCCCTAATATCAATATTGTCGGTACTAAATGGATATTCAAGAACAAGTCTGATGAATTTGGCACTATTGTCAGAAACAAAGCTAAACTTTTCGCTCAGGGATATTCACAGATAGAAGGAATCGATTTTGATGAAACCTTTGCCCCTGTGGCACGCCTTGAGTCCATTCGGTTGTTATTATCTCATGCTTGTTTTCTTAAGGTTAAGTTGTTTCAAATGGACATTAAATCCGCTTTCCTAAATGGAAATTTAAATGAAGAGGTCTATGTCGCTCAACCTAAGGGATTTGAAAACCTTAATTTCCCAAATCATGTCTTTAAGCTAAATAAGGCATTGTATGGGTTAAAACAAGCACCTCGTGCCTGGTTCGAAAAATTAACTACTTCCCTTCTTAGGAAAGGTTTTTCGAGAGGTAGAGCTGATAAAACGTTGTTTACCAAATGGAGTGGGAAAGATGTTGTTATCGCTCAAGTTTATGTAGATGATATCATCTACGGATCAACATCTGAGAAACTTGCAAAAGATTTTTCAAGTCTCTCTTGGCAAGGAGTTTGAAATGAGCAATGTTGGTGAATTAAAATTCTTTTTGGGTTTACAAATTAAACAACACAAGGATGAAATTTACTTATCTCAAGAAAAATATGCAAGAGATCTTGTCTCAAGAGTTGTCCTTGAGAAGTCAACTCCAAAACTAACTCCTATGCCTACCACGGGTAAACTCCATCGAGATGAGAAAGGTGTAAATATGGATCAAAAACTCTATCGATCTATCATTGGAAGTCTTTTATATCTTACATCCACTAGACCTGATATTGCGTTTAGTGTTGGTTGTTGTGCTAGGTTTCAGGCAAATCCAAAGGAATCTCATCTTGAAGCTGCGAAAAGGATCATACGATATGTCAATCAAACTGTCGGGTATGGTCTATCTTACACTTTTGATACTTACATTGATCTTTCTGCCTATTCAGATGCTGATAGGGCAGGGTGTGTGGAAGACAGAAAAAGTACATCAGGGGGTTTCTACTATGTAGGATTGAATCTTGTGGCTTGGCATAGCAAGAAACAAAATTCATAATCCCTATCAACATGTGAAGCAGAATATATCACTGCAGGCTCATGTTGTACTCAACTTCTTTGGATGAAACAAATGCTTGCCGATTATGGAATTGACACTGGAATAATGAAAATCTTTTATGACAATTCATGCGCGATTCGGATCACTGAGAATCATGTTGAGCACTCAAGAACTAAGCACATTGATATAAGGTATCATTTTATTCGAGATCTCCATGAAAATGGTATCATAAATATGGAATTTGTGCCTTCAGAACAACAATTGGCTGATATTCTCACCAAACCATTAGATACTGCTACATTTCAACACTTATGGCAGTCTATTGGTGTTGTTTTGGTTCATTATTCTTTCCAAAAATCTTGCCCCTGCACTTATCTCGATTTGTTGGGCAATTGAGTTTGGAATTCCAGTTTAATTGTTACTTCAATTCTGCATTTGTTTCAAGTAATTGAATTTTTGTTAAGTATCTTAGTGTTTTTCACACAAAAATAAAATAAAAAATAAAATCTTTCTTTTCTTGTAAAATTAAGGTCGCTTTTGTTGTTCTTTCGGGAATGACATTTTATGGGGGGAGAGTTCTTAATTGAACTTGTGCTTAATTGCCAAATATTTATGGGGAGTGCGGCTGTGGAATATTGTAGGAGTTTTCTTGTATCTTTATAAACTCCTTGATGAATACACTAAGTTTCGACTATGTGAAATCATCGAAACAAGTTTAAATGTTGTTCTCTTTCGACTATGTGAAATCATTGAAAGTGAGTTACGGGAGGTTGAGAACAAACAGTCTTCGCTTAAAACACGCACAATGGATGTTCAAAGGCTGCTTCAATCACATGGAGAGATTTAGGGATGGTCTTAGGGAGGGAAGCAGATGAAGAGAGAGATCAGAGAATAAGTTATTTCTCTGAGAGGTTATGAGAAAGATGATCGTAGCTTGGAAAATAGATGACCTATCTATAGATGAATTCTCTAATCTCAAGTCGGTGAAGATAAGGATTGTTTTCCATGCCATGCGAAAAAATTCTCCCGTCTCTTCAGGAATAGGGATAAACTAGGTTAAGTTTATCTCATTATTCCACCGCCTTTACTCTCTTCTGCAGTGAGAAATAAGCTGGGTATTTCTCACACGTGCCGTAGACCGCCAGAGCAAAACCCTAATTTGTATCCCCCCATTTGTGTGAAGCTGAGTCAGCCTTTGTGATAATTTGTGTTGAGAGAGAAATATTCTCTTTAGCCGAGTTTGCCAAGATAGAGAGATATTCTCAGATTTGTGAGAATGACTAGGATGAGTCACCTGAAAAGGTATGGAATTCCTCAGGAATCATGTACAGAGTGTGAGAGGAGCTGAGGCGGATCTCCCTATCTCCATGGTCGGTCGCATATGTCATATGAAGACCATATTATGTTTGTGGGTCCCTTTGTTGAGCGTGCGGAGCTCAAGAGAGCTTATCCACGTTTTTGGATAGACATGTACAGTTCAGGCTCAATTTACTAGCCGTGGGTGTGTTTGAGAGGCTGAGAAATAGGCCTGAGCCCTGGGTAAGGCGTGTGACGCCGGAGATTTTGAGGAGAGATTTGAATCTCTCTTAGATTTTGCAGAGAGATTTGAATCTGTCCGAGATTTTGCGAATAGATTTGAATCTCTCTGAGATTTTGCAGAGAGATTTGAATCTCTTTGAGATTTTGCAGACGGATCAAATTCTCTCCGTGATTTTGCAGAGAGATTTGAATATCTCCTAGATTTTGCAGACGGATCAAAATCTCTTTGTGATTTTACAAAGATATTTGAATCTCTCCGAGATTTTGCAGACGGATCAAAATCTTTCCGTGATTTTGTAGAGAGATTTGAATCTCTCCGAGATTTTGCAGTCGGATCAAAATCTCTCCATGATTTTGCAGAGAGATTTGAATTTCTTTGAGATTTTGCAGACGGATCAAAATCCTTCCGAAAATTTTCTTAACGGATCTGAATCTCTCTATGGTCAGCTGGGACTCAACCTGGAGAAAGAGAAAAGGCTTTGTACCCCCAATTAATGCCTTTGCGAGACTTTGGCTGACTTGTCTTTGACCAGCGTATCTTGCAAAGATGTGCTACGAATCAACTGTGTGTCCATATGTTGGGCCAACAAGAGCAGTGTATCCCGAAAGGATGTTCTAGGAGTCTGTCGAAAGGGCTCAGAGGCAAAATAACAAGCGTATCTTGCGGGGATGTCCTAGGAGTTATTCGGAAACCTCAGTAAGTCGAGTCAGAGCCTAGAGCAGACATGACTAGTGTATCTCGCGATGATGTACTAGGAATCAGTCCTTGATCTCAAATAGGGTGAGTCTGCTCTGGGTCATAAGTCCGCCAGGGATGTATTTACGCATCTACATAGCCTATATGACCAGCAACATCTCGTTGAGGATGTATACTAGGAATCATGGCATCACAATCAGCTACGTCTCGCGAAGACATGCTGGAATTGTGGACGTTCTGGTTCATAAGTCTGTCGGGGACCGCTCTACAGAACCTACGTGACCAGCAGTATCTCGTCGAGGATGTGCGCTAGGAATCACGGCATCACGACCAGCAGTGTCTCGCGGGGACGTATACTAGAAATTGTGGCTAAGGATGCCTTGAGGTCCAATGGCTTAATCTCTTTCGTGAGAGTTGAATTCTTCCTATAGGGTTGAAATGACACTTTTGCCCCTTATTCAAATTTCACCATCTACATTAAGTCCCCTACTCAGAGTTGAACCTTGATTGTTCTATGATGAGTATATAGATGGTAAAAAATCATTCGTACGCAAGTTACAATTCATTCGTTCTTTTAGACTTTCAGAATCCTCGAATTGATTTTCTTTAGCCTTCAATTATTATGACCCTGATCTTGGAATCGATTCTGGACCTTGGAATTCCCCGGGACTTTGTGTTGGACGTAAATGACATGATAATGAAGTCTTGATGAGACAAAATTTCCGTCTTGAACGAATGAAATTTGTTAATTAGGGTTTACTTGGCCAAAACCCTAATTTTCTCTCTTTATGCATCCTTGAACTTCTGAATAGGAGAGTATGTGGGGAAGAGAGAATTTTTGAACGGTCTCCTAGATGGTCTTGACGTTGGTGAAGGGCTGTGAGAAAAGATAGGTACTTACTTTTGAAGTTACGGAGTCCATATCCCTTGTAAATTCTAAATTCTGACTCCTTCAGACACTCTGGAAAGGCTTGACGAGGCTTTAAAGGTGTGCATCTATCTTGCGGGGTCGGGACCTTATGCGATGAGAGCTTGTTTAATTCCTTGTACCAATCAGGCTCCTTTTTATTAGAGAAAATACATACTTTTGAAATTAACGGTATTTTCGTCAAAAACCACTGTGAGCTTGATTCTTCTTTAGATTGAGAGAGGCATGGAACTTCCCTAGGCATAGTCACGTCTTGAAAGATAGATTGGCGCTTCTGGTTCTGCTTTTGGAAATCATGAACCCGAATTCCCTGTTTTGAGCCAGATTCCCTTTATTTTCCTTGAAATTATGCTTTTCTGGATTCCGTTTCAATCCCGTCCTTCTTAGAACACTTAGAGTACTCAATATTCACGTGTGTGGGGATTTTGGAATGAGTATATGATATCTTGGTCGGTCCCTAGCTGTATCAAGGCTTTCTTCTTTGGAAATACTCAAAATCGCAATATAAGGGTATTTTGGTCAAAATCCCTTATGAGCTCGTTTTGTTGAAGAGTAATGAGATAAAAGGGATTGAGAGAGGCTTATAGAACCGTCTAATAGAATGGGAGAGGCCCGATCTCCTCTCTTTTAGAATAAATCCCTTTTCACAAAATTCTTGAAATTAGGGCTTTTTCGCCAAAACTCTAATTCTCTTCGACTTTGATCCCTCTGCAAAAATCCCGAGAGAATAAATCACGTCCCACTGGCCTAGGAGAGCATCCTCACGCATTAAAAGGGGTTTTCCATGGTTTGGGGAAATTTTTAGAAGAAGAAAAGACCATGGTTTCCTCATTTGAGCAAAATTAGGGTTATTTTCCTCAAAACCCTAATTCTCTTCGACTTTTATCCCTCTGAAAAAATTCCGAGAGAATAAATCACGTCCAACTGGCCTAGGAGAGGATCCTCATGCATGAAAAGGGCTTTGCCACGGCTTATAGGAGTTTTGGAAGGAGAAAAGACCTTGGTTTCCTTATTTGAGCAAAATTCCTTTAATTTCCTCGTTTAGCTCTAATTCCTTTTCTTTTTGATTGGGAGATTCCTTCTTGAGATAAAATTAGAGAAGAGCACTTGTCTTGTATGTAGGTTGGTCGTGCACTAGTTAAGTAAACCGATCCGCCTCCTTGCATTTCCAAAATACCTTTTCAAAATTATTCATAAACTTTGAACCAAGGGTTTTTCGTCAAAAAAAAACCTAATGAGCGTTGGCTCTTGAGAAGAAAGGGAGTGCTTGAGCGTCACCCACATCTAGTCATGTGTGAATGCAAAGTCTAGGGAGTTTTTTGGCATGATTTTAGAGAAATAAATGCCCGGCTTTCCCTGTTCGAGCCAAATTCCTCTTTCTGTTTGAAGTAGAATTGATATTGTAGGAAACCCATTTCTTATTGTTAATGCTTGAATTTAATTCTATACCCTTGGATTATAACTGTGGCATGAATGTTGGTATAACGTCTGCCTTTGTTTAGGTGATAGTTCCATTCGTCTTTCAAAACGATCGATACTAGTCTTCAATCTGATGATGTGGAAAATAGCAGAAGTGCTAATGATCTTGGATTTGATGATGTAGATACCCATAGTCCGTTCTTCATTGAGGCGTCCTCGGTAAGTATTGAACTTTATTTATCTTTTATCATCTTTGATGCATACTTCTTCGGCCATCGAATGAATTAAAGTAGTCGTATTTGACAAGGATTCTCTTCGCTTAGATGTTTGTCATATAACTTCAGATTTGATACCCTTAGGGAGAACGGATGTAAAATATTCATACGGAATCTGATTTGAGTTCCCGGCCCCAAATTTGAAATAAAAGAGAATACGCTTTCTAATGCAAAAAAGAATGACTCGATTCCGAGTTCGTTTGGCCAATCAAATCCGTGTATACTTTTGACTTTAGAAATCCTGTAAAAAAATTCAGGAGTTTTCAGATTGCACTTACTTCGGTGTTGGGACCACATCTCCTAGCTCGTTTGTCCGTTTGAAGCTTCCTTTTGGTATGTGGTTGGGAACACATAGAGGAACACATTTTCTTCAGAAAGTACCCCGAAATTCCTTATGAATTGTTATCAGTTTTCAAGTCTTCGCGCTGCAATGTTCATCAATCTGAATTACCAAAGGAATCCTTGTTTCAGTTGGATTCTTAAAATGTTCTCTTGCTTCAAGCATAACCCCTTGGAGTATTATGACTTCACTACCCTTCCTTAGCTTGGTTTAGGTCATGAATTTTGTATTCTTAGGCCAGAGACACGTCCGTGGTATTGATTATTCATTTTTACTCTCTGGTTTCCAGAAAACGTATTTTTCTTGATCCCTTGTTAAAGTAACAAATCCACGAGTATCTGATGAGATGTGAGATGGATTTCTTAATAAGTATAGGACTCTAGGCATGAGGGTATGCTTGAAGGGACTAGGAGAAGGAAAGGCTTGGAGGGATTGTAGGAGGACAAGGTTTTAAGGGAAAGGCCGGTCCTTATGTAAATCAAACCCTAGTCCTGTGTTGTTTCTCCCTTGATTTTAACTTATGTAATTTGAACTTTGTAGCCTTATATGATCTTCTCTTTGTTTATAGAGTACTCTTCATGGTGGGAACGAGTTAGATTTTGGTAGAATGCGGATGAGGCGGGCTTCAACAATTTCAAAGGGATTTCACGAAGAGATTCGGGTGCAGAGATAACTGACCGGCATGAGGGTAATTTTACGGAATCCATGTCTCTAACCGAAGGATTATATCATGAGAATGATAACTCTGAACGGTCTTGCTTCTAATGATCTTGTAAACCTGGGAAGCTTGGTGAAAACCCATGAGAATCTTTACTTTCAATGTGAAGTGATTACGAGAGTGACTCAATTCTGTCAGGATCCGTCGAGGTGAGTTGAGTTCAGGTCCTCGTATTTTAGAGAGTTTCTTAATCTGGAATGAAACATGGTAGATGAAGAGATGGAACATGCTAAGCAATTGGCTCGAGATGCAGAGGCCAAAGTGAAGCAGCTGAACATGAAGCAAGAGATTTTCTTTAGGGGCCTCTGTTCTTCAGGGTTGATATTTTCCCTTTCTGGACATTTTATGTATGCATCTTGTAAAGGAAGAAGACCCTCATGAGTTTTTAATTTTTGAAAACCCTAGCTGGCTCTGTTGTTGTGCGAGTAGATGAAAACCCTAAGTAAAATTCGTAGTTGGAGGTCCTTCCTTGTGCGATCTTCACTCCGGAGATTGTTGAAACTTCGTTTGACATCCGATTTTAGTGGTTGACCCCAACTATCGAACAGAAGAGACTCAACATTCATAAAGTAGTGACAAATATATATTTTGAGCTTATTTAGTCAGTAGTAAGCACATGTGAAGTTGAACTCGGGAATCCATAGATTCAGCAGCAATTCCTTCAAATGTTTTGATGATATCTCTTGGATCGTATTTTGAAACATTATGCCACTTTAACACGTGGTAGGAGAGACATAAAAGAGTATTTCTCATCAAGGGTGTGTTATCGAATTATCTACCCATTTTCCTTTTTCGTCGAGTTATGTGGCTAAAGTATGAGTCGCGTCTGAGTAGAGTGGAAACTGTAGACTCCTCTTTAAACCCATTGCAAACCCTAGTCCCCGTGCACGCGTATAAAACCCTAAAATAGATGAAAATATTCAGATTTGAATCTTTATATCTTTAGTCAGGATCCGGAACATAGTCGCTTGATTGCAGAGAACATGCTAACTGTGACAGATTCAACGAGGCTGAAAAGAGAGGAGACTTTGATATATCGAGTCACAGATAAGTTCCATTCACGATTTTGAAGGCCGGTCTCTAGTCTCCTAGTCCCTAAGTTATAACTTGTCATGATGTGGGGTTTAGGAGTTGAATGGTCTTGATGTGTCCCGATCTTTTGAGATTCTTGCGCTGATTGTTGCTAAATCTGTTATCTGAAACAAGATATTTGGGCCACCTCCTGTTGGCCATGTAGGTGTGTGACACACGATTCTTTGTTAGTCCCCAGTTTGATATAAGACTAGGGATTCCCATTGACTCAGGACGCTTGGAGAATGAAGTAAAACCCTTGTATAAGTACAAGATTGAGTCTTCAAGGCGGGCAAGCGATAATATGTTGGATGGAGATGTTTGTGGAGAGTTATGTTGAGATACTACCGCATGTGTATTTGTGAACAAGATGAAGTTATTTTTCGGCCTCTACTACGTGTCTTGACAAGGATTCATGCGAACATATGTAGCTGAATCATCTATCGAGCTCTGTCTTTCTTCTGGGAGATGTAAACCAAAATTAAGAAAAGTGTACGCCTTCTATGACTAGCAGAACTATGGATGTGGATGAACAATCGATTTGTGGTGACTTTGTTGATGGGATAATTCACTAGACATCTTCTAGGCATTTCTTCACGCGATAGAATCGTGTTTTGACCCGAGGAAGTTATAAGTGATCGTCATATCTTGTCCTTTGCTCATCACGCATGACTCTCACTTATGGGATAGCTTGCCGAGCATATTTTTTTGAGAGAGGAGGATTTTACTGACAGAACTGCAAGCGGCGTGTGGCTTGGAGATACGGTTTCGGATCCTTCCCCCGTTTACTTCAGTGATAGTAGTTGGTTGCGGCTGTATGTCGAGTAATGAAGATCTATCTGAATTTTTGGCCTTTCAGATTTCTTTTCCCTTGGTAGGTTCAGTTGCGAAGATATTCTCCTTCTCCTTCTTGGGTGAACTAAGGTCCCATCGGAAAATGATACTGGATAATCATTGGTGTAGCCGAGATGGAGGCTCATCGATACTTAGTCGTACAATCGCTAGGACTCCTTTTCTTTATAACGGGACGGGTGTTGAGATAGCATATCGACCGACGATTTTGAATCTTCAGATAAGTATGATCTTTAGCCAACCAATGTCTTGGAAGCTAGTCTCATCTTATACTTTGTCTCGTTCTGGTCACGATCCTCTGAAACACGAAAACGACAAGATGCATCTTGGCTGACGATTTATGACCTTATGTGGCTCTGCAAAGCTTTTGTCTAGGTCACGAATTTTTTGGAACCTTTCCAAGTTTTCGCTAAGTTTATCCTATAAACGACGAAAAGTCAAATCCGACAGAAAAAGAACTAGGTCAATCTGATACAGAATGAAAGAGCTATAAGAAAAATAGTAGAGTGAAGTAAACTTCCCGAGTCCCCCGTGATCAGGTTGAGGGCCCTTGACCTAAACGAATTTTTGAGCAAATATTCGTCAGAATCTCCAAGTTTATAGTGTTATCTGGTCCTTGAGGTCATTGAGAGTGATAAGGTCGGATGGATGGTAGCTCCTTTGCTCTGTCGCGTTCGTAATGTTTGGATTAGAGGAATCGTCTTCCTTCCTAAGAGACCATGATTGATATCTTTAATTTAGTGAACAACCTCCCACTGTGATCGCCAAAATGTAGTTACCTAAAATCGGTGAGAGGTTAAATGTGGGAATCTAGGGTTTCTGAAAGTGAGTTACGGGAGGTTGAGCACGAACAGTCTTCGCCTAAACCACACACAGTGTCCGTTCAAAGGTTGCTTCAGTCAAAGGGAAGAGATTTAGGGATGGTCTTAGGGAGGGAAGTAGATGAAGAGAGAGATCAGAGAACAAGTTATTGCTCTGAGAGGTTATGAGAAAGATGATCGTAGCTTGGAAAATAGATGACCTATTTATAGATGAATTCTCTAATCTCAAGTCGGTGAAGATAAGGATTGCTTTCCGTGCCGTGCGGAACAATTCTCCCATCTCTTCAGGAATAGGGATAAACTAGGTTTAGTTTATTTCATTATTCCACCGCCTTTACTCTCTTCTGTAGTGAGAAATAAGCCGGGTATTTCTCACACGTGCCGTAGACCTCCATACAAAAACCATAATTGTTACCCCCCCATTTGTGTGAAGCTGAGTTATCCTTTTTGATGATGTGTGTTGAGAGATAAATATTCTCTTTAGCCGAGTTGGCCAAGATAGAGAGATATTCTCTAATTTGTGAGAATGACTAGGATGAGTCACGTGAAAAGGTATGGAATTCCTCAGGAATCGTGTGCAGAGTGTAAGAGGAGCTGAGGATGATCTCCCTATCTCCATGGCCGGTCACATATGTCATTTGAAGACCATATTATGTTTGTGGGTCCCTTTGTTGAGCGTGCGGAGATCAAGAGAGCTTATCCACGTTTTTGGATAAACATGTACAGTTCAGGCTCAATTTACTAGCCGTGAGTGTGTTTGAGAGGCTGAGAAATAGGCCTGAGCCCTAGGTAAGGCGTGTGACGCCTGAGATTTTGAGGAGAGATTTGAATCTCTCCGAGATTTTGCGAAGAGATTTGAATCTCTCCGAGATTTTGCAGACGGATCAAAATCTCTCAGTGATTTTGTAGAGAGATTTGAATCTCTCCGAGATTTTGCAGACGGATCAAAATCTCTTCGTGATTTTGCAAAGAGATCTGAATCTCTCTGAGATATTGCAGATGGATCAAAATCTCTCCATGATTTTGAAGAGAGATTTTAATCTCTCCGAGATTTTGCAGTCGGATCAAAATCTCTCTGTGATTTTGCAGAGAGATTTGAATCTTTCCAAGATTTTGCAAACGGATCAAAATATATCCGAAGATTTTCTTAACGGATCCGAATCTCTCCATGGTCAGCTGGGACTCGTTCTGGAGAGAGAGAAAGGGCTTTGTAAGCCCAATTAATGCCTCTGCGAGACTTTAGCTCACTTTTCTTTGACCGGCGTATCTTGCAGAGATGTGATAGGAATCAACTGTGTGTCCATATGATGGGCCAACAGGACCAGTGTATCCCGAAAGGATGTTCTAGGAGTCTGTCAAAAGGGCCAGGAGGAAGAATAACCAGAGTATCTCGCGGGGACGTCCTTGGAGTTATTCGGAAACCTCAGTAAGTCGAGTCAGAGCCTAGAGCAGACATGACCAGTGTATCTCTCCATGATGTATTAGGAATCAGTCCTTGATCTCAAATAGGGTGAGTCGTGCTTACAAGAGATATGCAAATCTCCGCTCTGGGTCATAAGTCCGCCGGGGACGTATTTACGTATCTACAGAGCCTACATGACCAGCAGCATCTCGTTGAGGATGTATACTAGGAATCATGGTATCACAATCAGTTGCGTCTCGCGAAGACATGCTTGAATTGTGGCCGTTCTGGTTCATAAGTCTATCGGGGACGTTTTACGCTCTACAGATTCTATGTTACCAGCAGTATCTCGTCGAGGATGTGCGCTAGGAATCACGGCATCACGACCAGCAGTGTCTCGCGGGGACGTATACTAGAAATCGTGGCTAAGGATGCCTTGAGGGCCAAGGGCTTAATCTCTTTCGTGGGAGTTGAATTCTTCCTATATGGTATAAATGACACTTTTGCCCCTTATCCAAATTTCACCATCTACAACTATATAGTATTCGATTATACAAATTTGAGATTTGGAGCTGAGTTTAACTCGCTTTCATATTTCTCAAAAAATGTGTTAGTAAGCTTTCGCTTCAACCAAGTTCATCTTATATTCTTGACGAAAGACAAAAGAGGATCATGTGAAAATCGCCGAGTAACATCTTACATGGTTTGTGTGATACAATCATTTGGTGTAGACTTGGAATGTTTCGTTATGATTATTTCAATAACTTGAAAATTGCTTTGATGCTAATAGTGTGTGAAAACGGCTATTGTCATCCTCTAAGAAAGTTTCAATGATTGAAATAAGAGTTTAGAACACTTAACACATTGGATTATAAACATTTTGTGCACTCTTGTATATATGTGATCCATGTACGGGAACCATAGTATGCATACCCGTATGCGTACCTGTTGGTTTGAGAAGTCCGGGAACCTAAGTGCGCGTACCCGTGCGCATACTGGCGTTGGTTTGTGACCGGAATTTTCTGCTGGGTTTGGAGGTATGCGTACCCGTTCGCATACTGGCGAAAACCAAACTTGGTCCGGCTATTCAAATACATTTATATAATAAGGAATGCATTCTTTGCAAATCGTGGCTATAATGTTCATGAATTGATTCGAGTGAATCAAACCGATTTTTCTTCAATTGTGTTCTTGTATACTTCTATGAGAATATAGCAATTTAACAACTCTTTAACTAGTTTCATGGTTAAGATGAATAAGGTTAATATGAGAGTGTTAATATAGCTAACCTCGGTTAACTACTGTTGAGCCAACATGGTGTACACGTTTAGGTGCGGTTACAGAAACCTAAATGAGGGTACATTTCATTTGTGTATAACAAGCTAAGTTCGATCTAACGGTTGAAATATATTAGCTTGAATCTAATCAGGATTTCATCTAACGGTGAATATTGAATGCTTTGTTACCAAGGTAACTTAGATTGCAAACCCTGATTTGAAAACTATAAAGGAGAACTCTAGCAACTAGGAAACCTAATCCCCACACCTTATGTGTGATACTAGTTGCATAAGCTAGAGTCGATTCTCCTTCAACCTTAGGTTTTTCACGAAACCCTGTAGGTTAACGACTTAAAGTTTTCATTGGGATATTGAAGCCAGACCCAACTATTTTCTCTGTAGTTGCATGTTCTGATCTTACTTTTACTATCGTGATTGAGTATTATCTTTGTTAATATTTTCTTGAGATTTATCTCCGATAGGTAAGATTAAAAAGTAGTCACAAACATCTTCGTCTCATCGTTTGTAATTCCACAATATCTTGTTTTGTTAATCGATTAATATTATTGTGAGATGATTGATGTTTCTAGGATGTTCTTCGGGAATATAAGTCTAATATATCAATTGGTTCCTGTTCACCTTGATTTATCAAAAGACGGAACAAAACTCGTAGGTATTTCTGTGGGAGACAGATTTATTTATTCCAATAGATTTTTCTTTGTGAGACAGATTTGTTTATCAAGTCTTCGACTTTGGGTCATAGCAACTCTTGGTTGTGAGTGAGATCAGCTAAGGGAATCAAGTGCGTAGTATCCTGCTGGGATCAGAGACGTAAGGAGCACGACTGTACCTTGAATCAGTGTGAGATTGATTAGGGTTCAGCTACATTCCAGTCCGAAGTTCATTGGTAGTAGGCTAGTGTATGTAGCAGCTTAATACAGTGTGGTGTTCAAAACTGGACTAGGTCCCGGGGGTTTTCAGCATTTGCGATTTCCTCGTTAACAAAACTTCTGGTATCTGTGTTATTTTTTTTCCGCATTATATTTTGTTATATAATTGAAATATCACAGGTTGTGCGTTGAATCGATCAATTGGAAATCCAAACTTTGGTTGTTGATTGAAATTGATTGATCCTTGAACATTGGTATTTGGTACCGTTCAAGTTATTTCTCTTATATTCAATCGGGCTTGCAAATTCCTATTTGCTGATTGCAGATTGAATTGAGAGATAGAGGTATAAAACTCTTTGATATACTTTTCTCTAGATTGAGTCTGAATGTCTAGTTGATTCTCTTGAAAGTATATTGGAGTTTGTCTATTCAGATTGCAAAAAGAAATATTGGGTGTGGTTATTAGACCCCCGCTTTTTCACCATCCAAAAAATATCTAGAGTCCGTCCCTGACGCAAACGGCTTATATGCCATTTGATTGGGTGAAAACATGTTCTCGCCCAACGGTGGTGCTATATGACCATCTATTTCCTAAATCAAATTCAAACATATTTAAAATTTTCTATAAGGTTCTCTATAAGGTAATGACCATGATGACTTTTTCAGGGGGTGTAGGAACTGTATTGGTGGGTGGTGGAGGTGGGTGAGAGTTCATTGAGAGAGTTTGGAGGTTGAGCAGAAGGGGAATAAAATATAAAGCTTCAGCAATTCAGACACTACTCTTGTCTTTTTGAAGATTACAAGAACACTCCAATCGTGTTTCCCGAGATGTAAAAGGAAAACAAATATCGATTGAATCACAGAAAAAGAACAATCGTATTGGATGTTTGATCTTCAATCCAATGAAACAGAAGAAAATATTGATTTGAAAGCAAAAAAATTTCTTGACCTTAGTCAATGCCAACGACCCTCATTTTTCTAACAGTTTACACACAACATACTATGAAAATGAGTCTAGGAATAGTCACCACTCCCATTTCATGCAGAAGTTTCAAATTCAGAGAATCAAAAAGAAGAGAATAAGAAGAAAGCTTTATCTTCAGATTCTTCCCAAACTTTTCACTCCACTAAATCCACTTCGAACTGTGATTCCTCTTCATCTCAGAAGAAAAAATACACCCATCCAAACTTTAACCAAAAGCACTCAATTTACAATCATATCCATAAAGGAGAAAATCACTCGGTTACTTAAAAAGCACCGGTTACAATCAATCAAAAATCAACTTTACTTCAACATAAAAAAGATATAGTGACCCCAATATTCCAACTCATTGAAAAGATGCAGTATCTCATGTAATCCCATAATGAACACTCACTGGCACTCAAAGTCCTTGGAGGAACAATGGATTTTTACCAACTCAAAAAAGCTCTCTTAAACAAGTTTTTCCCATTCGTTTTCATCACATAGAGACAAGCTCAACCCTGCATGTTTTTCAAATGTCTATGGAAACCAACGAGACAAAGATTTCATACTTGAGAACCAACCATGGATTTATGAAAATCAGGTAGTGTTGTTTGAAGATTGGAACTTGTTCTCAAAACACCCTTACAACTGCTTCAAATTTGCTCCCTTTTGGCTTCAAGTTCTAAATTTACGAAGGTATTTAGCTGATGAAAAATCCATCCATGAACTTATTGAAAGGTCAGAAATAGGAACAGTCTTGCAAATAGATTTATCTGGCTCACCCCCAAGAGTTTATGTGATGTTAGATATCAACAAACCGTTCTTTCCGGGAGTACTACTTAATATAGGAAAAGGTGTGAGTGTGTGTGTGCGCAATTTGCTTATAAAAACATTCCATTATTATGTTTCCTCTGTGGCTGTCCAGGACATGTATTTTAAGATTGTACAAATTTCCTGGGAATGGATCAAGCCTTGAGAAATAGCAGTTTCTCCAACTACCCCTATAGAAGAATCGGTGCAAAGATGAAAGCAACTTTCACAAAAATACAGAAGATCAACTACATGCAAGGCAACAAGATGGAAAACTTCTACCCTGGAGAAGCCTCATCGGCCCATGCAACCAATAAAGAAGGATCTGAACAACAACTACAGAATCAACATTAAGAACATCACATACCACTGAATCTGGATCCAAAAGGAAAAACGCTACATCAGGAAGAACAAAACTCGGTTAGGGTTAACAATCCAACTTGCCCAACCATTCCCAACTCAACTATCTGAGGAGATGACTCGGCGTGAAATCGCCTGGAACTTGGTCACGCCTCAGACCAAATCTGATAAAATCACTGCCACAAACCAAAAATCAGAGACGCAAAAGCAAAGCATCGAAGTTCGTACCCATGCAAAAGCACCTGAACAAACTCCTGACTGCAGTAGTAATGTCGGATATCAACCTGGACAGCAGGGACCACATGAGACCATATCAGCAACGCCAGCTCAGAGTGCAAGCAGATTTGTCACACATGTGGCAGAACACCTAAGAAAGCCCCTACAGCAGCCCAAAACTAAAGGAAAAGAAAAATCCTAACCAGCTGAGACCCAAACAAAAGGATCCGGTTCTGCAAGTTAGCAATCGGGTCGGAGCTCGGATCTCTCTGCTCACCTGAAGTCGAAACCGGGTATTAAAGTTTTACTGACTGTTTTGCAGCGGAGAGACGCAAAGGTTAATTTGTTGGTCCACAGTATCAATGGTAAACCGTAGGTGGTAGTCACTACTAATGCAAGGTCGTAGGATCGGTTATGAATCCACTCCGGACCTACAAGAGAAGGACCATCAAGATACCAGAACATCTCCAAATCCCAAACACTCCCAACTTTGCAGCACAACCACCACCGGAAAAAAGTAGAAATATGTATCCATAGCTCAGCTGGAGCAACACACAAGGATAGCAGCACCTGCCTTTGAGATTCCAACACCAAGAGCAAAAAAATCTGATAAGTACAAGAACACAAGTCCTTGGTACATAATCCGATCCTCGGAATGATCAACCGGTAGCACCAACGCACCATTTGGCTAACCCTCTGACAAACAATAACACCACCCCCAACGCAACTAGACCTGCTTGTAAGCTTTCCAATGAACAGATTGTCACAACAAAAACATCAAGCACTTCGCGAGTTGTGTTTCTTATTATAAACCCTGTTTCCGACCACAACTAGAACCTGTTTTAGAGTACAAGAAGTATTAACGCGCGGTACCTCTTTTCTGATTTTAATATCCTCTTCTTGGTAGAACTGGAATTCTGAATCCGTTTAGAATATAACAAATCATCCCAAAACCAAGCTCTATATATACCTCATTCCCCTATGCTTATTCTTCACACACAATCTCATCGCTTTTCTCCTCTCTTGAACTTACTCTTTGATTAACGTTTTTTTCTTCTATCGTCATGGCTTTCAAAACCAATATCTTGCTTTCCTTGGTACTTGTGTTTGCCGTCCCTTTGATGGTTAATGCTTTTGTTTGGAATGTTGGTGATGCTGCTAGTTGGTCTAGTCAGACTCCATATGATTACACTTATTGGTCCATGGGAATATCCTTTCTGGTTGGTGACGACAGTCTCCGTTTCGTCTATGATCGTAACACTACTAATGTCTTAGAAGTGACTTCTGCTGATTACATATCATGTAACGCAACTTCTCCACTCGCTGCCTACAACACCGGAAACGACACGATTCCAATAACAAAAGAAGGATATCAGTATTTCATCAGTGGTAATTCTGTTGATTGCAATAATGGTTTGAAGGTTGGTATTTGGGCTTCAAATTCATCATATGTTAGGTTTTGGCGGTCAGGCCCAGCCTATGGCCCCGATGGCTATATCAACGTACCTGATTTTGATTGAACTACATCCGCTACCGGAGGAGCAAGCACGACTCGAGCTACATCATATCTAGTTCCCTTAGTTTATGTTTTATTTTTTTTAGTTCTGTGATTGCTTAATTTACTTAGTTTACATTAATTTTTTTGATTGCTTAATTTATGTTTCTCTAAGAGATATTTAAGGATAATTTAATTTAATTTATATTTAATGAAATATGCTCACCAATTTTATAAGTTTTGGTAATTCATGATTCATCTATGATGGTATATTCTTTTGTTTTGTATCCAAATATCATCAATTTATTTAACTTCTTGTTACCAAATCTTCATGGCTGTAAAACACAAGAAAGAATTAGAGTTGAGTAAGCAAGAGTGTAATAGTGGTAGAGGCATCAAATCTTAATGATTCTGCCCTGTATTTGGCAAAAACTGATTAACATCAAATCCAAGTTTAAGTTTATGGTTGAAACAGCACCACAATTCCTTCTTAATCTTCATCAACGATTGATCAGCCCCTTGCAGCAGACTCCCAATTGCTCAACATGCGGTGACTGTGGTAGTAGTGGTTTATCAAACTTGTTTGATTTTGGTGATTTTTATGTTAACACGGGTTTCATAAGATATTAATCATTCCTGAAATGCCATGGAGCTAAAGGAATGTTTTTTAATGGAGGAATGATCCAGAACCAAGAGGTGGAACAACTGGAATGTCTAGCAATGCATGAAGCAGTTGAGTAGGCAATCTCAAAGAACTTCGCTAAAGTCATATTTGAGTCGGATAGCGAAGTCCTAGTAGTTAAGTCAACAAATGAGGAAACTTCTTGTGTTCACTGGTTAAACCAGAGTTCTATTCTGGATATTAAGTTTTTAATTCAGAGTCATGAGTTTTATGTTCATCAGTCGGGTAATAGGCTAAAGAATTGAGTAGCCGATTTAGTAGATAAGAAAGCGAGAATTAGTGGTACAAACTATGAGTACGGTGATAATCTACCACCTGACATCAGTGCATGGGTACAATGGGATATCACTAGTTGTAATTTTTAATGCCTAATCAATATATTCTTTCTCGCATCAAAAAAATGAAAAATGAAAACAAAAAAAATAAAAAATAAAAAGAGAGAAGAGAAGAGTCATCAGGAGGGATTTTTACAACGAATTAAATGAGTGTCAGAACTCACAGACTTCCAGTTGAACCTTGATTATCTTTCTTTAACCTACCCATCTCCATTTCTTGAGTTTCTTAGCCTTCACTACTTGAGACAGAAGGGTTCAGACCGTATTCACTTGTCACTCCACTATATCTAGTGGGAGTGTTGCCATGATCCTGGCTTGCCATCTGCCTGAATTTTATCATGTCCTCCTTGTATTAGAGGGTGTCATAATCTGAGCTTCCATATGAACTAAAAGATGAACTTTGACCTGGTCTAATTCCTTCATTTAGATCTTGAAGAGAGATATTGCCTTCTAGAGCCCTAACCACCTGTATGATCCAGTTTACAGTTGGGTGTTCAGATAAAAGTGTTACGCAATGTAAGCAAGCCCATACTAGTTCACTGATGGGTGCTAATTCAATAATATTTTTTTAGATTGAAGATGAGTCCTAAGAGTATGAAAATTTGTATTCCAAATACATGAAGATGTGATTAAAAACTACCTGGCTCATTCGCGGTCGACGACGTGCAGAATGGCGCACACAGGAAGCAGCACATGCAACCATTTGTTTCATTTCATTAGGATTGTAGTCATTTTGCAACTTTGGATCTACGAGTGCGTCGAAGACCCCTTCTTCCATTGCTCTGCTCAGTAATGGTCGTTCCTAAAAAACCAGAGCAGTTAAAATCTGTTAGCTTTACGCGAGACAACAAATGTGTAAAGCCCTTACTTGATAAGAAAGAAGAAACTTCAGCATATTTTTTTTTCAAGTCAGTATTCATACTGTGCATAAAGTTAAGATGCTCTTTAGTTCGATTTACGAAGATGCTTTTAAGTATTTCACCCGCACGAACTAAAATTTCCATGAACAGAAGTATTATCACATAAATTTAATGGGCATAGGGAGTTTGGGTTGAAGGCTTCGTCATTTGCAGAGAAAACGAGAGAAAATACATAATACCGAAAAGAAATAAACAGAGCAGAATCAGTACTGACCCAATCCACCAAGCTATCATCCATGTATGATTGATTTGAATCAACAGGTCGTCTCCCAGTAATTAGCTCTAGGAGCATGACCCCAAAAGAAAAGACATCTGATTTGTCAGAGAGTTTACCGCTTGATGCATACTCTGGAGCCAGGTACCTGGGATTGTGATCATGTCAAAATCCTCTACAAGATTAGCTACACCCAACTACGTGGAAAAGGATAATCTAAGCTTGGCCAGACATTGCACCATGGCAGTGAACAGGGTTTTAAAAAAGATCAGTCAAAGGGGTTCATGAAAATAAAGGAGTAAGTAACAGCCATGCCATTTTGGAACAAGCAATAAAAGTCGCATCATATTAACTTGGACTTTTAAACTGATAATTGAAAAACAAAACGATGAATTTGGAACCAGCATTTGTTATTCTGATCAAGCTTGCTGTTAGGGAATGGTCAGACTAGAACTGCTATGGATACTGTTCGCCAAGAGGTTCAAATTCAGCTTACCCGAAAGTTCCCATTACACGTGTGGAGACATGGGTGTTGGTATCAGACGCGATTTTCGCCAGTCCAAAATCCGCAACCTGAAGAAGAAACCAACTTCTTTTTAGCAATAATATAAAATGTCAAAGATTATATATAGTAAAGATAAATCAAAAATCATTAGTTAGGAACTTGTGACTGTATAGTATAGACTCTATACCTGAGCCTCAAATTTAAAATCAATAAGAATATTCGCAGCCTTTATATCACGATGAATAATTTTAGGATGGCCTGAAAAAAGAAATCGGCCAAATCAAATTCAGGTATAGATGTCCTAAATCAGGAAAAATCTTAGAAATTTACAATTGAAGTATAACACGGGAAATGAAAACTCACAATCTTCGTGTAAGTATGCCAGTCATTTTGCAGATCCCAGGGCAATTTTCAGCCTTGTACTCCAGTCCATGGTTGGTCTACCCTTTCCTGAAATTATTCTAAAAAATTCAAATCAGATCTTAATAAACTACGAAAAGGACCAGAAACATTGCGAATATAGAGTTGATGCACAATGGAATCATATGCATTTTAAGTTTTTTGTGGGCTCATACGACTTTAAACAACACTAACTCTCACCATAGACCCACGTTTTGATACAACTAGTATAAATTAGATAACAGTATTTTTGAAGCAAGTTAACGCCCACTAATTGCACCTAATTTTTTGAAGCAAGTTAACTCTTACTAATTGCGGGTAAAAACAATGCAGCAATGAGAAAAAACGAGGTGTAAAAATCTAGAAATTTGGCAACACTCAAGTTTTCTCCCGCATATTATGCCTGATAACTATTTTTGGAGCTATAGAGGATGAAAGTGTGAAATGGCAAAAAAGAAACTAAGGAGTGGAAGCGAGACTTGCCATGTAAGTGGAACTCCAAGGTATTGTTGGGCACAAACTCATAAACCAGCATTCTTTTGTCTCCAACCATGCAGTAACCGACCAGCGAAACTAAGTGTTTATGATGAACTCGGCTAATAATTTCGACCTCAGCCTGAAATTCGCGTTCCCCTTGACCACTTCCAGCTTTAAGTGACTTAACTGCGACTTCTGTACCATTTGGAAGGACTCCTTTGTGGACATATCCAAACCCACCTTTCCCCAGAAGGTTGGCATCTGAAAATCCATTTGTTGTGAATGAGAGAGATAAAAAAAGTTATTTGTATTATAGGTTGGAATAACATATGTAAATCTCTGGAGGAAGGAGGTTTAGGCTTCCAAAATATGAAAATTTTCATATAGCTATGTTGGCTAAGATAAGATGGAGACTACATGAAAATTCTCATTCTCTAATGGCTAAAATTCTTAAAGCTAAGTATTACCCTACGTGTGATATTCTTTATATAAACATTGTTCTAAACAAAAGTGATCGTTGGGTATGTAAATGTATATTATTAGGAGTAGCTTACTTAAAGAAACAATTTTTTTGGGAGTTGGGAAATGGAGAAAATATAGATATATGGGATGATTACTAGATTCCAGATGCTAAACCAACCGAAAATAGTACAAGGAAAGGAATTTAGGTATCACTAAAGTATGTCATTTTCTTCTTTTAATACCAAAGTATGTCATTTGATTACAACAAATAAAACTTGGGATATAACAAAATTTGCAGGTTGTTTCGACAAAATTATCGTAGACAAGATAAGAAAGATACAAATTCCTAACAATAATGGTTTACCAGATGTCCCTCACTGAACGCTAAACAACACATGTAGTTTTACTGTTAAATCTTTATATAAAAAAATTAATAATATAGGAGAAACCCTTAGGATAAATATTAGACTTGTTTGCCAATTGAATGATTATACCTGTCTCCTGTAAAGGTCCAAGATTCAAAGAATCATATCAATGTCTCAGTGTTAGTTGCTAATCAAAGTATGATACATGCTTACATTTTCCCTACTCAATCATAAGATGCACAACCTTGGTTTTTTACCGGAATTTATGGACCACCCCAACCGGCAGTAAGAAAAGACTTTTAGCAGAATTTTAGCAACTCCATAACAACTCCAACGTTACCTTGGATTTTAATGGGAGATTTCAATGAACTTATAACACAACATGGAAGGAAAAAAAAAGGGAGACATGTCAAAATCAATCAGGTAAAACACTTAAACAATTTTATCAATTCAAATGCACTTATTGATCTAGGATATCGAGGTGATGCATACACTTGGACAAATCGACAAGTTGATACAAATTTGATTATGGAGAGGCTATACAGAGGACTATCAACACAATAATGGCTTGAAAATCACCCCCATGCATTAATGAGACATCTTCCAAGAATCGGCTCAGGTCATGCCCCACTTTTGTTGCAATAAAAAGTCATTTCAAGAAGGACACCAAAAACTTCAGGATAGAGAACCTATGGTTCTTATACCCACAAATGAAGGACGTTGTTATCACTGCTTTGCGATAACATGAGGCTGCTGATCTAGGTAAGAACCTATAGCTGGAAATGAAAGATACGGCTTAAGTACTTCAACAATGGCATGAACAAACTTTCGGTCATTTACCACAAATAATAAAGGAAGCCGAGTTCAAGATACAACTAGAACAATCCAAATGTGCAACATCTGTTAGAGATGAACTTTTGTTTTGGTTGGAACACGAGAAAGAAACTCGTAAATCACATTTGAAGCTATAACATTGCCATGACACGTATTGGAGGCAACGATCAAGAATAGACTGGCTGAATAATGGGGATCTCAACACCAAATTCCTTCGCACCAAAGCTATTATAGACCGAAGAATAAATCATATAAGCTAACTCAAAGATGAAAACAACTTGTAGGTGAACAATCAAAGGCAAATAGCAACAATAACAGCGAACCATTTTGAATAACAATATTATGTAGCACCAACTACTATCAACATGGAATTGTTTGAAAAAATTTCACCGAGAATTCCAAACCATCATTTCATAGAACTATTGAGACCGCCAACAAATGAAGAAATCCACAAAGCTTTATTGAGTATTGGTTCAGACAAAGCTCCGGGACCGGACGGATACACAAGTATGTTCATCAAGGTTTATTGGGACATTACAAGCCCACAAACTATTGCTCTGGTATGCAATTTTTTTTGAGAATGTTTAATTAGAAACTCATTTCAACCACACAAACATCACCCTGATCCCAAAAACAGATAGCCCCACAATACCAAGCGATTTTCGACCTATTAGACTATGTAATGTAGTCTATAAAGTCATCCCAAAACTGCTAGTAGATAGAATACGACCACTACTTCAATTCATGATTATCCCATAACATAGTGCTTTTGTACCAAATAGAGCCATTCATGATAACATTGACATTGCAACTGAAATTTTCCACCATATCAGAACTTCAGCTCATACAAAAAATCCGAAAATTTCTCTGAAGTTAGACATCAAAAAAGTATATGACAGTCCAGACTGGGGATTTATGAGACAAACTTTGGTATCTCTGGGATTCCCATGGAAGTTCATTGAATATGTGATGTTGTACATAACTACTATTACATACTCAGTGAACGTGAATTGCGCACCTCAAGGAAATATTCAACCCAAGAGGGGGCTCAGGTAGGGAGACCCCCTATCACCGTACATATTTATTCTTTGTGCAGAAATTCTCTCAACAAATCTTGCAAGATTGGAACACCATGGTGTTAGATCATAGCTCGGTTGAACCCATCAAGCGTTGGTATGTCAAGTTTGGTTGTCATATTTTAGTGACTCAAAACTCATCTAAAGTCGCTTAATTATATACTAGAGTCCACTTCGTTTAGGTTGGACTAGAAAGTCTATGAATGTTGAGACATACAAGTATTACTACGAAGACCTGAAGAATGTGAAGAATAAGCGAACTACAATGACAACATCATCCTTCCTCTTGAGGTTAGTAATATTGACTTGAACTGTTTCATTTCTAACATATCTTTCAAGTCGTGCTATATTTAAAACATAACTACGAAGCTGTATATACTGTAGACATTGTATGATACTCTAGTGATGTGACATGGTCATATTTGTATGATCATAGTATTAGGGAATCAGACTACGAAGTATAACGCTTATCTTTTGAACTTCCTAGATATGACATCGACATAATCTTGTATATACTCTTACGATTATGTGAATGGGTTATGGTGAAGATTTCATCCTAGGAAACAATGTTTTACATTTGTTTAAAGTAAGTACATTAATGAACTTGTTTTATGAATCGAAAGGGAAATCTCTATGCTTATTTGTACGGCTATTCATTGCAAATCTTTAGATTACCAATATGTGTGAAATGGTAGAACCGATCGTAAATTTGTTATGTATATTGGTATAACTAATCACAATGCCTGACTTATGATTTGGAATGACTAATTTTTATTAATTAGTGTAACCGATCCTAAGTAATCACCATGAGATGGTATGATCGATATTTGTAATTGGTGTGATCGACCCTAGTAATTGGTGTAACCGATAACAGAGTGTGTGTAATCGATCCTTGTAATTGGTAACCGGTCCAGGTAACTGGTGTA